>JBBPBX010068310.1:4914-19165 GCA_038048925.1 Garcialebias charrua
ATATATATATATATATATATATATATACACACACACAGATCAGGTAAAAATCTCATGCTTCTGCAGCCTTTTAAGTTACTGTATATACAGTAGTATTCATTTTAACACTGTGTGGAGCAGCAGCTTTCTGTTGAGCATCTTGAGTATTGGTCACTTTAACACTCTCCTCCACACTCTGAACCCTCTGAGACTAAACTGCAGTGCGATCAGACTGATAGATACAACTGAACAGCGATTTTTCATTAAATCATACATTTTTCAAACATATTTTATGCTGAAGCCATCACAGTGGAACAGTGTTGGAGCTGTTGCCTCACAGCAAGAAGGTCACTCATTCAACATCCACCATCATGGAGTATGTTATGTAGCATCTACACATTTTCCTCTTGCATATGTTACTTTGGTGTCAGGTTAAGCAACAACTCTAAACTAGTTTTAGGGTGCAATAACCTCCAGGGAGCTGTGCTTGAGTGGTTCAAATCTTACCTGTCTGGGAGAACTTTTCTGTCATGATAGGCGATCTGTCCTCCTCTTCATCAACCCCTCTGACCTCTGGCGTACCACAGGGATCTATTCTAGGGCCAGTCCTCTTCTCTCTTTACATGCTGCCATTAGGATCAATCATTGCACGTCATAACCTGTCTTTTCACATGTATGCAGACGATTTACAAATCTATCTGCCAGTCACTCCCAACCCCTCACCCAGTTCAAACACTCTTGTCAACTGCTTAAATGACATTAAGCACTGGCTCTCTCAAAACTTCCTCCACCTAAACACAGATAAAACTGAATGCATTTTATTTAGTGCACCTGGTGACACCAGCAACATCCTTCCCAGTCCCAGTGTTGGTTTCCCCCTCCCCCACTTCAACCCGGTGGTCAGAAATCTTGGAGTGCAGCTTGACTCCAACTTAAAGTTTGATAAACAGATCAGTTCTGTTGTCAAGACCAGCTTCTTTCAGCTCCGACTGCTCTCCAAAGTCAAGTCATTTCTCAGCCGTGGTGATCTGGAGAAGGCCATCCATGCCTTTGTGACCTCCAGACTTGACTATTGTAATGCTTTGTATGTTGGTATTAATCAATCCTCCATCTCCCGTTTACAGCTTGTACAGAACTCTGCCGCGCGCTTTTTGACCAACACACGAAAATATGAACACATCACTCCTGTCCTGTCCTCTCTACACTGGCTCCCGGTTCAGTTCAGGATACAGTTCAAGCTGCTCCTGTTTGTTTTCAAAGCTCTGAATGGACTTGCTCCTCTGTACATCTCAGAACTTTTGAAAGCCCATCAGCCCGGCAGAGATTTACGCTCTGCCAGTCAACACCTGCTGGAGGTGCCTCGCTCAAGGTACAAACAATGGGGAGACCGGTCATTTTCTGTTGCCGGCCCAAAAGCCTGGAACAGCCTCCCCCTTGAGCTGCGTGCCACCTCTGATCTGACTCTGTTCAAAACCAGACTGAAGACCCACTTGTTCAAAAAAGCTTTCAGTGTGTAAAAAAGCTTTCAGTGTGTAACTTTTATTACTTTTGGTAGTTTAGTATGTAGCATTTTTTATTTCCATTGCCTTTTTATTTCCACTTGCTCAAATAAGCTTCCAGTGTGTAACTTTTATTACTTCTGGTATTTTAATATGTAACATTTTTTTAATTTCCATTGCCTTTTTATTTCCACTTGTTCAAAAAAGCTTTCAGCGTGTAACTTTTATTACTTGTGTTATTTTAGTATGTAGCATTTTTTATTTCCATTGCTTCTTTTATTGCTGTTGTTTCTTATTCTATTTTCATTGATTTATTGTTCCAGTTTATTCATCTTTTTATCCTGTTAAGCACCTTGGTCAATGCAAGGCATTGTAGGAAGGTGCTATACAAATAAAGCTTATTATTATTATATTATTAGTTTTAATCTAAAGGTAATGTTTGAGGCACCTGAGAATGTAAGTCTAACACTTCCCAACTCCTCTTTTGTCTCCACTTGTCTGAAAATGTATTTACTTTGTTGTAGGCCTGTTTTTGTCACATGTCACATATTCTACAAAACTAGCATTCTCTGGGAAACTTTTAGCTTCTTTGGATTTGTGCATACATCAGTCAAGAAAATATGGAAGTTCTGATTAAAAGATGGCTTTAAGTAGAAAAATAAATTATATTTGTTGAATTTTATTAGTGCGAACTGTCTGGCTCTTAGGTTTCTTGATAAAACCGTCCTTGTTTTACGTTTGCATTTTTGGCCAAATGAGATCACTGCTGCTCTGAAACTGAGCGTGTAGCGATAATTCCTCGCTTGTCAGATGTGATTGGCTACAAAAGCAACAATCGCTTCATCTCTTCAGCCCATAAGAAGCTGTTTGGCGATGGGCTGACCAGCGCATTGCTGGTGGTTCTGGAATGAACCCAAACCACAGTTCTGTTTTCGCTCTGACTGCACATGAAGGTGAAAAATGTAGAGAAACCATAAAGAAAAATGGTCAAAGAACAGAAAATATGAATAAAATTAAAAATGTAAAAGCTGCAGCCATGATAAAATATAAAGAAATGCAATAAAAGTTATCTAAAAAACTTAGTTTGAAATCAAGTGCAAATGATTGTATTCTGCTCTGTGTGTAGGGATAAAGTAAGAGTGATGGTCTCTGCCTGACGTATGAGCCGTTCCCTCAGGAACCACTCAACGCTGACGAATGTGGGAAAAATGCTGCAGTTAGAACCTTATGTTCCCTCCCCCAGCTGTGTTCAAACTGACTTCACCTTTTTATGACCTTTTTATATATGTTTATAATTTACCACACAAATCAGAAACTGCTTATTACAAATTTAAAATTTAAAAACAAAATAATTTGAAGTCATTTATTTTTGTGAATAAAAGAGCCCAAAGCCTGACTACAGTTGATCTGTCAGGAATAATTTAGCACTGAGACTAAATTTGTAGCTGATTGTTATTCTTTCCTATTTTATCCACTTATAGCACTTTGAGATTTTTATTAATGAAAAGTGCATTATAAATTGAATTCATTATTATTATTATTATTATCCTGAAACATTTTTTAAGTTGGGTTATTTGGCACGGTTATTAACAGTCATTATCTTATTATTGTCTTTATTTATTATTATCGTCTCTCTTTGAAAAGGTTTCATTCTGACCAAGTTGACGAGCTAACATATAGCTGAACAGAACAAAGTGGATCGCTGTCATGTTAAAACAACTTGGATATTTTTTTTTTTTAAAAGCTGGTTTAGAAACTTTTACAAAATGCATCAGTTTTGTTTTACACTCATTCCTGCAGAAATATGTTCAAAGGCTGCTCCAGAAAAGTTGCATATCCCCTGCTGCTGCTATATTTGCTCTCATAAATGACCTCAGGATTCTTAAAATAATAAGTACATAAATTAAGTTTAATAAATGGCGTTCACGTGATTTGCAATAATGTTTGGAGATGTGAGTTGTTTTAAGATGGCAGGACCTCACTTTTGACTTGGCCTCATTAGTTTATCATCCCAGTCAGAAATAAACTGTTATGTCTAAGAACTGATGTTGTTTTAAGAGTTGTTTATGACCATTAAGACGGTAATCAAAACTAGAAAGTTCCTGGAGAAACTTTGCTGAGGACTGCCACATTGCTGCCATTTAAATATTTTGATTTGACAGTGCTGTGTGTTGGGGTTCGCTCTCGGCTACCAATATACCAAATTTCAGCTGAAAAGCTCTAAAAATAGCTGAGTTATCATATTTTTTTCCTTTTAGCTAAAGTGGCCATCTTGTATTTTTGATTTGGATTCAGTTTGTGATGGGGAATGTTCTCAGCTATAACCTCACTAAATTTCAGCTTGATAAGTATAAAAGTAGTTGAGTTAAAGCCATTTAAATGTAGCTTTGGTGTCCATCTTGAATTTTTAATTTGATTTCAGTATTTAATGGGCATTGCTCTCAGCTAGCAACACACCAAATTTCAGCTGAATAGCTCTAAAATAGACCAAGTTATCACATTCTTCCCTTTTTGCTAAGGCGGACATCTTGTATATTTGATTTGCATTAGGAACATAACTCGCTCTTAGCTATGAACATACTAAATTTCAGCTGAAGAGCTTTAAAATGGATCAAGTTATCACATTTTTCACTTTTGGCTAAGGCGGACATCTTGGATATTTGATTTGCATTAGGAACATAACTCGCTCTTAGCTACGAACATACTAAATTTCAGCTCAATATCTCAAAGAATGACTGAGTTATAGACAATTTTGTGTTTGCTGAGGTAGCTGTGGCAGCCATCTTGATTCAGCATGGCTCCAGACATTCTTGAGATGCGTCTGACGATTACTTTCTGCGAGTTTCAAACAAATCCAATAGTGACTTTCTAAGATTTCTTCAGTGACCTCTCCACTCTTAAAGCTGCAATATGTAGCTTTTGAACACGCTGGCACTTAGAAACATTTTGAACAGAGACACGTTTCTGGTCCCTCCTCACTCAGAGCCATATATGACTCAGCTCCACCTCACTCGCGCTGCAACCTGGAATGCTCCGCCCCCACATGCCCCGTCTCAACCGCTGCAAAGTTCTGTGATTATATGTTAATAAAACGTTCTAAAAAATAAAATAAAACCATGGAGCACTGGTCCAGCAACACAAAAACACCCTGAAATCTGCAGAGCTTCACGCAGCCACGTTGGACATGATTTAATTCGCTCGTGACAAATCCACTTCCTCATTTCTGTCAGTGAAGGAAGAAGCGAACACCGCTGCGGGCTCGCTGCAGGGTTGACAGGCGGGGGCGTGGGTTAGGGGGTGAGAAGTTAGAAGCTCTGTTTTTATTGGCTGAATGGCTGGTTATAAAGTCTGTTATTATTGGCTGGTTAACCGCGGGCCGCTCTCTGGTTTTTATAAATGCTTTTATTACCACCGGGAGACGCCAGAGGAATATAGTTTTTTTCAGAGATTACATGTCAAACATTAATCTTTCAAGAGATAGTGGCAGAATGAAGAAACATGTTTTTTTTTTTTTTTAAGCTACATACTGAACCTTTAAGTCATGTGACCTCACAGCAGCAGTGTGAGAGTTGGTCTGTCAGGCGTTTTGTATGGGAAAACTGATGTCTTCTTTTGCAAATGACATCACCATGGTAACTCGAAAGGCCAATCGGTCTTTTGCACGTGACGTCACGGCTCGTGTCACGTGGGTACCGGGCGCCATGTTGGTTGTGTCGACGTCGTGATCATTACTGATAGCATAGCAGATCTGAGTTAGCTTTAGTTCCATTGTGCTTTTTATTCCAAAATGCGTGTTTGTTCACTGCATTTTCATAAAGGTAAGCTGATTGTTTGTTTATTTTATGCTTTGTTTCTCTGTCCTGTGATGATATTGATGACAGACAAACACATTTATTATTATTATTATATTTAGCTGTCTTCTCCTTTTCCACCTCAACCTTAGTCACCAGTGACACCCAGTGGCGAACACAAGTTTTTTTTTATCCAGTACTTAAATGTATCCAGTACTTAAATGAACGAATAATGAACTAAAGTAAAGTAAACTTTATTTATATAGCACCTTTGACGGATATAAAATTACAAAGTGCTTTCCAAAAAGATTTAGTAATCCCTACTAAAGGGCTGTTACAATAACCCAACCGAGAAGAAATAAAAGCATGGACAATCATTTCTAATTCTGTTTGAGATAAAATAGCTCGCAGCTTTTAAATGTCCCTTAAATGATAAAAACAGTTGTGAACTAACAGTTTGTGACTAGGTGTGAAAACAGAGCTAAGTCATATTTAGACTATAACTACTGTCTAGGATTTAAAAACTGTCTTGACATATAAAAAAAGTCAAACTCAAAGTCAACTTCATTTTCAAAACTGCAATATGTAAATTGCATTTCTCTCATGACAGCTGTCACCTGTCACTTATCTGTCATCTCTATGTGATTGCACGTCAGCCAGCTTATGAGATGATCGAANGATTACAGGTATATATGTTTATGCAGACACACAAAACTCACATAAATTAATATGTGTGTATAGATGTTTATGTGTATTTAGAAAATGTACACATACAAAATGTACACACACACACATATACAGTATATATATACTGTATTTATTTTTATATATTTAAGTGTGTGTGTGTATATATACATATACACACACATAATATATATATATATAGATAGATGTGTGTGTACATACACACACACACACAACTTGTGTCTTTAAACTAGCTGTGAAGTGACATCTGTATAACTTTGACTAAGATGTTATGTTTAGGGTTTTTTACCTTTGCTGTGACCACCAAATTCGTCAAATGTGTAGGCACTGACACCATTTACAAGATAGAAAATAATATCCATATTTGTTGTTGGTGGAAGTAGCCCTGGTTCGGACGTCCATGCCTTAGCTTAGCTGCTAGCTTAGCTGCTACCTCGTATGGATCTACGTTGTTAATTGACGTCAACTTCGCCATGTAACGGTCTCTGGCTTCCACGTTGAGTTTCTCTCTATACGGCTTCTTCTCATCTTTATATTTACTTTCCATTTTGCTGATGTTATCGCTATGAATCGCACTGTGTTTTCCACGGACTTCCTGTTTAACTGAACGGGTATCTGCGCACACTATCTGCGCATACACCCAAAATGGCGACCGGAAGTGCATTAGTCCCGATCTGCAAAAGACCTATAAAAGCACACGGTGCCGAGCCAGTCATTTTGATATAACATTTGTGGGGGGTGCACATTGTGCTTCGGGCCGCATCAAAGCTAATGTAAGACTAAGATATAAATGCATAAATAAAGTTAATAAACCCCAAGTCAGGTGGATAATAATAGGTGGCTGCCATTCTACAGTACTGTAGAATCTGGCAAACGTAATTTTTACACAGACCCCCTGCTAGCTTGAAATGGTTGAATTATACTTGTTCTTATTTCATTCATGATAATCTGATTTAATAAACTTGTAGAAGAACACATCTGAGCAGTTGGAGATGACTTTTGAGAGTTGTTAGAATTATCACCAGAAAGAATTTCCATCATCCGTCAAGCATTTTGTTTTATCAAATGAAACTGTTGAAGTTTTATGATTTAGTTGATTATAATATTTTGTCAGTTTTGTATAAAGCACAGAATAATGCACTTCCTTCAAATATTCAGAAGTATTTTGTTAGAAGAACGAGTAGTTACAATCTTAAGGGGACAAATGTATTTGTGAAGCCACATTTTAGGACTAGTTCGAGGGGAAGATCTCCCATAGTTCAAGGACCATCTGCTCATACAGACTCATGTTCGTGCTGCTGTTTGTAATGATGTTTTTCTATTACATTAGTGCTTAGTGTATTTCTAGTTGATGTTTTTCTTAGTTATATCCTATATGATATTACTGTTTTTCTCTTACATTTTGTTGTTGGATGTAACTGGTACTTAATCTCGTTTCATCACATGCACATGCGGTGCAAATGACAATAAAGATTCTCTGACTCTGACTCTGAATTGGGTTATGGAATTAATTGGAATCAGACATTAAAGTGGTTCAATCAATGGTTGTTTTCAAAAGAATGATTAAGTTTAAACGGGTAAAAACATATATTTAAATGTGTTGGAGTTTAGAAATTGTATGAGATACAGAAGGTAAAAATTAAAAACTAAGTTGTTCATTATCTTGGAAATCAAATGAGTTGGTTGTATGAATTGTTTATTGGAGGTTAAAATTAAGTTATTTTGGAAATTAAATGAGTTGGTTGTATGAATTGTTTATTGGAGGTTAAAATTAAGTTATTTTGGAAATTAAATGAGTTGGTTGTATGAATTGTTTATTGGAGGTTAAAATTAAGTTATTTTGGAAATTAAATGAGTTGGTTGTATGAATTGTTTATTGGAATATAAGGGGCAGATAAAATAAGGTTTTTTTCTTCTGCCGCCTTTCGTTTTATATATGTCTTGTCTTTTATTTTCGCCTACTCTATGTATTATTGTTGTGTATTTTTTATAAAAATGAATAAATAAATAAACAAATAAATAAACAAACTTTTCTTCACATGATGAGTTAGTGAGCTGCAGGCGTTTATTAAACTATTTCTTTTTGCCCTGTTCAAAGTCTCCACATGTTGTGATTAAAATGTGACTCCTGCTACTACTGACTGACTTCTCAGTGAGCTCAGTGTTCACAACAGATTGCCTTCTCCATGTTAGGATCTAAGCTTGAAGAAGGAATGTTCTGAACTTTGCTTTAACCCAGAGGACATCCAGAACAAACTGTAGTATGCAGACGTGCAGTTTTATGCTCTGGTTTGAAACAAGCGACTCTTTGGAAGTGCAACGACGCAACTTGAAACACAAACATTAAATTTAGTCTCACTGGAGGAGTCTTTTGACAACCGTGAAAGGAAATTCTGTTTCCTCGTTTATGTATGGGAACCACTATAATTATGAGGCAATAAAGTTATTTCAGACGTAAAAAATTAGAAATGTGAAACTTTGTTTCATAATTGTGATTTTAAGTGGAATTAAGTCGTTAGTTAATATTAAAATTTGATGACCCTATTGACTTCTCTGCAGGAGCACGAGTCTGCTTCAGGCCCTGGAGGAAAGCTACGAGCTGGATTTGCTCTACATCACAGAGAGGATCATCTCCGTCTCCTTCCCCAGCAGCGTGGAGGAGCAGAGCTACGCCGCCAATCTGAGGGAGGTCGCCTCCATGCTGCGCTCCAAACACGGCCACAACTACCTGGTACCGTGTCAAAATAATGTCACCTTCATTAGTTTGGGTTCAGGTCAGGCAAGCTAAACAAACAATCCAGATTTTGTTCAGATCCAGCAAAAAATACAAACCAGTCACGTGCGATTGGGGGAGACAAGTAAGGCAGGGCCTCACGTATCATCACAAAAAATAAATTATATATATATATATATACTTTTTCAAAAAATCATACATCAAAACGTTGAGCTCTTTCAGGATTTATGATGTTTGGCATTGGTGCAACTTTATTTTATTTTTTTATATTTAGCCTTTTCTGCCACTTTTTTCTTCTAAAAATGACGAGTTCATTTTACATCCTTTAAATATTTAAATCTGTTCACAACCTTTTCTTGCTCCTTTCACATTTTGTTCTGGTTCAGCTTCTTTCAGCTTCCTTGTGCAAACTTTTTCAGTTACTTTCGGCTAAGTTCAGCTGTTTTTTTTTCTGGCAGTTTTGGGCTCCTTTCAGATTATGTATGCTAACTAAAACACTGTTGTGCTTCCTCTAACTTAGTTCTGCTAAATTCAGCTTGTTTATGCAATCTTTAGCTTTTTATGCTATTTCAGCTACTATTTAGCTTCTTTTTTTGTGCTAATTTTAGCATTTTCAGCTAATTCCACATTTTTTGTGCTCATTTCAACTTTTTCCAGCCTAAATCAGCAAAAATGTGCTCTCCACTTCCTTCTGGTAGTTTAAGCTTATTTCTGCCTTTTTAGCTACGGTACTTTTCAGCTAGTTTTGCTTATTCAGCATTTTTCCAGATAATTTCCACTATTTTGTGCTCATTTCTGCTACTTTCAGCCTAAATTACTTCTTTATGCTCATTTCAGCTTGTTATGCTACTTTCAGCTTTTTACTGCATGTTTCAGCTTTTTCTGCTCTTTCAGCTATTATTTAGCACTTTTGATGCTGTTTTTAGCTTTTTCAGGTATTTCCACATTTTTTTTTAGCTCATTTCAGCTCTTTTTGCTTCTTTCCTACCAGAAAGAAGCTTCTTTCTGCCTTTTCAGCTACTTTTTGCCTATATTTTTTGCCAATTTCAGCCTTTTTTTTTTTGCTAATTTCCAGTTGTTTGTGCTCACTTCTGTTAATTTAAACCTAATTCAGCAAATATGTCCTTTGTGCTTTCATCTGCTAAATTAGACTTGTTCTTCCATTTCAGTTGTTTTTCAGCAAGTTCTTCTGCAATAAGCATTTACACTGCATTTTCAGCAAATATGTCCTTTGTGCTTTCATCTGCTAAATTAGACTTGTTCTTCCATTTCAGTTGTTTTTCAGCAAGTTCTTCTGCAATAAGCATTTACACTGCATTTTTTGCAGGAAATGCAGATTCTCTAGTTAGGTTTATATCTTGTCTTTAAAGTTCATTATAATGGCTATTTTTCATCACCAGCTTTGAACAACTAAGAAAACAAATTGAAGAAGACAAGTATTTTAATAGTTTTGTTTTTTCCAACACCTATTTTAGCTCTTTAACCTGAGTGAGAAGCGATATGACATCAGCCAGCTCAATCCAAAGGTACATTTTATTTCTTCTCCTTACTCGTCTTCCATGTTTGGGACCACTGGTCTTAACGACGATCTCTCTCCTCCCTCAGGTGTTAGACTTTGGCTGGCCTGACCACCACGCCCCTGCCCTGGACAAGATCTGCAGCATCTGCAAAGCCATGGACACGTGGCTGAGCGCTGACAGCCACAACGTGGTGGTGATTCACAACAAGGTGAGGCACTGTGGTGAGAAAGAAGCTGGACTTTCTGGGCAGTAGATGGTGCTGTCAGGCTCCTCTCAGGTGTTAGACTTTGGCTGGCCTGACCACCACGCCCCTGCCCTGGACAAGATCTGCAGCATCTGCAAAGCCATGGACACGTGGCTGAGCGCTGACAGCCACAACGTGGTGGTGATTCACAACAAGGTGAGGCACTGTGGTGAGAAAGAAGCTGGACTTTCTGGGCAGTAGATGGTGCTGTCAGGCTCCTCTCAGCAGGTTTTGTGTGTCTCCCCTATGAGAGAAACAACAGAGATCCAGGATGGAGTGTTTGTGCATGACATTGTGCCACTTTATGTTCTTGTTTTGGTTCTGAGGGGGTAAAAAAAACACACAAATTAGGGGAGGAAGGCATTACAGTCATCATGGCAGCAAGTGTTTATTTACCCGTTTATCCTCAAATGTGCCATAAAGTTTGAGTTGACCAATCATTCCCTGCTGTTGCATCACATTAAACTTTTGTGGCAAGCCACACTCATCTGGCTCCTAAAAGTTTGAGTTGACCAATCATTCCCTGCTGTTGCATCACATTAAACTTTTGTGGCAAGCCACACTCATCTGGCTCCTAAATACACTGACACACAACCCATAAAAACTACATCTAAATACAACTGCCGTGCTGATGCCTCAAAATGTAACACTAAATGCTTTCACGTCAAACCCGCAGAACGATGAGCGCTTGGGAATTGGGCTGTTCACAAAGGAAGGAGGCCTTGTTGTCAACAAACACAAACACAGCTTTAACTCTGTTACAGATATTTATTTATTTATTTGTCTTTATTTAGCCAGTGGCCTGTTGTACAAAAGTAGGATCAAAGGGTTAGCCAGGGTTTTCATGCTATCCTGTATATATTAATCTTTGATTTGGCAAAAAAAATAAAAAATTCAGCTACTTGCAGCTAATTTCAGCTGTTTTGTTCTCCTTTCTGCTTTATTCTGCTAACTACATTTTTGTACTTCTTCTCTCTACAGTAAATTCAGCTTGTTATGCTCCTTTCAGCTTATTTCTGCAAGTTTTAACTTTTTTTGAATTTCACCTACTATTTAGCTGTTTATGCTAATGTTAGCATTTTCAGCTAATTTACACATTTGTTGCACTCATTTAAACTTTTTCCAGCCTAATTCAGCAAAAAGAGGTTCTCTCCTCTTCATTCTGGTAATTTAAGCTTCTTTCAACTTTTGTAGCTACTATTCAGCTGTTTTTTTGTTTTTTTTTACATGTTTCTGCTTTTTTCAAATGTCCACCTTTTGCTGCTAATTTCTGCTTCTTTCAGCCTAATTGGGCACAACTTTGCTCTCTCCACTTCCTTCTGGTAACTTAAGCCTATTTCTGCCTTTTCAGTTATTTTTTGTTTATTTCAGCATTTTTAGCTCATTTCCTAATTTTTGTGCTCATTTCTGCTTATTTTTTTCTGCTTATTTAAATTTAAATGTGTGTTCTTTCTGCTTTCTTCTGCTAACTCTGGCTCGTTCTTCCATTTCAGCTACTTTTCAACACGTTTTTAGCTCATTTCAGCTGTTTTTCCAGCAAGTTCTTCAGCAATAAGCATTCAAACTGCATTTTAGCAGGAAATGCAGTTCCTCTAGTTCTTGTCACTTTGCATTAAAATATCACAGGTTAAATAACTACCGGTATAAATAAACTGAATTGTAATGAGTTGAATTGAATTCACATGTGTATGTTGACCCAAAGCCAGTTCCTTCATGTTTGGGAATTTCTCAACATCAGTCACCATCATGTGTTTACATGCACACAAACCTTTTAGTAAATCAGCCCCTAAATGAGCAAAAATCTTCACTGTTGAAAATTATATGAGATTAAAATGAACTTTTCTTTGCAGTATTTGAGGTCTGAAAGTGCTGCATCTTTTTTTGCTTCTTACATTTTGTGTCAAAAAAGTGAAATCTCATTTTGCTGTGATCTCATTCCATTTGTCTCGGAAATGTGTGCATTGAATAGCTGTGGTTCATTTCTTGCTGTGTGACATTAACTTCCACCTCTCATTTTTAAGGAAAAGTTTTCAACCATTAATTTGGAGATAATGTGGAAACGTATTCAGTGGCACAAGTGTATCCTTTTAAATTACTTGCACATTTGATTTGCCACCCTTGTTTTTCTGCTTAATGACGACCGTGGTGTTTCCGTTTTTGGCGATCACGTTTCATCTTTCATATGTATCCATCTGCTGCTCCGCTGGAGAGGAGTGTGGTGCATGCATAATCAGGAAATCTGTGATCCACCGAGTGGTTCTTATCAGAAAACCGTGAACCCGCATTAATTTGAGATGTTTTACACCTGGCTTGAATTAGCAGCCCCATTTAATTCTGGCTTGACGTTTGTGCAACCAATTAAGCTTGTCTGCAAGTTCAAGCATTGTTCAAGTGCGGCTTCTTGCCGGTAAACCGAGTATAAATCTTTCTTTTGTGCAACGGTTCTCAGACAAATTCCACTGAGATCACCAATCTCTTTTGCAAGGGAGGCAGCCTGAAACGGTGGGAAGAAACCGGAGTAGACGGAGAACATGAAACTCCATACAGAAAGACCCCGGGTCCAAGCTCATTGTATTTTCTGATTTTTATAAAGTGAAAAACATCAGAGTTGTAGGCTGATTGTCACAGGTGAAGATGAAACCATCTGCTAACTGGTGCTTCACTGATCTGTTTTCAGGGCAACCGAGGCAGAACTGGGGTGGTGGTGGCGGCATATATGCATTACAACAACATTTCTGCCAGGTAGGTCCTGAAAACCATCCACCAATCAATCATCTTTACCTGCTTCTTATTTTCTGAGTCAAGGGGGGCACTGATGCCAACTGGAGTCCAATATCAATATTGATAAGTCCCCACATCACTTTTATTCGAGATCCCAGATCTCCCCCAAATAATATTGAGGTTCCAGACCTCCCAGAAACATTGACGAGGTCCCAGGCTTGATTTTATACGCTTATCAATTCAGTCGAGCTCACGGACTCGAATGCGTCCTTGGAGTGCTAGCTGCATGTAGCAGCCTCACCCATCTCTCTTTGCTAAGCCAAACATATGGTTCATGGGCAAAGTTAACATTCTCAGCCATAGAAATAAAAACATCCATAAACTTTGGCCTAAAATTCCCTAACATTTTATACTTGCTATACACAATAGTACAGGTAGTCCCCGATTTACGAGCGAGATCCGTTACAACGAGGCGCTCGTAAACCGGAAATCTCGTAATTTGGAACGGCCGCCATTTCTCTCGTAAATCCGGAATTTCGCTCGTAAATTGGAACGGTTTTCGCTAGCGCGACTACAAACACTCTATTTTCATCCAAAAACTGCTTATGAGTGCATAAAAATGATCGGAAACGTGTGTTCATATGCTTATCTAACTAACTGTGGTGAAAAAACACATGAAAACTCAGTATTTTTTTCGTTTTTTCCAAAAATTCGCAGCTCGTAAGTCTGGAACCTCGCAGATCAGAGCGCTCGTAAATCGGGGACTACCTGTATATACTTACTTGCTTATGTATTTATTTATATGTTTATTTAAAGTGCCTTTTGTTCGTTTTTCAGCATTAAACTCGTCACGCAGTTCTTAAGCTATTTCATCAATTTAGGCATCAATAGGTTCAGCTATTGAAGGACAATCCTGCTATGACTTTTGGTATTGATAATTTTTTCAAACTTTTTTTTAAATATTATTTTATTATTATTTTCTTTTATTAATATATTTTTAATATAAGATTTTTTTCTTCTTTCTGCTCACTTTCATTTTTTAATATGTTGTACGTTAT
>JBBPBX010068311.1:0-19165 GCA_038048925.1 Garcialebias charrua
GTGGAGTCAATAAGAGAAAAGGATTAAGACTATTTTGTTGAAAAGATACATATAAGTTTGTTAAATATCAAATGAATTATAAACGGTAAATTTTGATAGTCATGTATTGTTGTATTATGTATTGATGATTATTGTTTTGAATTGATTTTGTTTAAGAAAGAGCAGATATGATAAGATTTTTTCTTCTTCTGCTTCCTTTCATTTTATGTTTTTTTATTTTATTTTTTGTTTTGAAATTGTCTTTGTGTTTTAAAATTGGAATAAATAAATAAATAAATAAAAGTGCTGCTTTGATAGTCCAACAATAAGATTTCCTGTGAACATCACTCTTGTCTACACTAGGTTTTGTGAGGATGACCTGAATGACTCGTAGTGGTGGTGGTGGTGGTGATGGGGGGTGTTCCTGGCTGTCTGGTTGGAGGTATATAGGAGAAACATGTGAAACGTCAGCTGTCTGCTGCCGCCTTGACAGCTCGCTGACTGATGGCTCCCTCCTGCGTCATCACTTCCTCCTCACTTTGCTGAGGAATTCACCTTTTTCTGTTCCAGCTGCAGAATGGCACATGTTGTTGCGAAGAGGAAGAGGATGATGGGAGACTCACATTTTCCACTGTCACTGTGGATTTTCGCAGGTGTGATGCTGAAGGTGACTGAGTTTCCCTCCCTGTTCATCACGGTTTTCATACTTGCATTCGCCTGCTTAAAGCAGCAACCATATTTTTATCACCTGCTACCTGAAGATGAAAGGCAGGCGGTAATCTTTTGTCCGTACTTGAGTGTGTTTGAATGCTCTGTTAGCAAAATATCTCATTAACCACTGAACAGATATTCGGGTACTACTTCATTATAAGGCTCCCCTTATACAGTAGATGGCTAAGAAATGGTTTATAGATACACTATTAATTCCTTTATAAACACTTTATAAATAATTAATAATGGCCTGTTATGCATTACTTAAGGGTGACAGGGACAAAACTGACCAGTTTGTTGCCAAATACTGTAGTGAGCAAAATCTGTTCACCTAAATATTTCATCTAGAGTTGTTGTATTAAACACTTCAGGCTAACCTTGTAAGAACAATACTTATTTGTAAACATATTTCTTTAGCAAATAATATTGTACTTTATCACAGCATTATAAGTATCTACAACTAATATTATATCGTAACAAATATGTTTACAAATGCTTATTGTGCTCATAAGGTAGTCTGAAATGTTTAATAGAACAACTCTACATGAAATGGACAGATTTGGCTCACTATTCGGCAAAAAACTGATCAGTTTTGTCTCTGTCACCCTTAATTAATGTATAATAAACAATTATTAATGATTTATTTAGTGTTTATAGAAGAATTAATAATGTATCTATGAATTATTTATTTGCCATCTGTAAGGAGAGCCTTGTTGTAAAGTGGTACCGATATTTGAAACATTTAGAGTAACATTTGGATGCAGATCTACAAACTGATTAAAGCTGCACTATGTAACTTTGTAGTGCAGTCTGTAACTTTTCTAACAATATATTTTTAACATATTTCTTCACTCTGTCACTATCTACTGACAGACTGGTGTTAGACAAAGTAATCTCTGAAAAAAACTATAGTCCCCTTGCTTCTCTATCAGCATTTATAAAAACACTAAAAACACAGAGTGACCCGCCGTTAACCAGCCAATAAAAACAGAGTTTGTAACCAGCCAATAAAAACAGAGCTTGAATTTGAATCAGCCAATAAAAACAGAGCTTGAATTTGAATTTCAGCAGAGCAAGGGGGGCAGAGCCATATATGGCTCTGAGGGGGAGGGATCAGAATGCTTTGCCTGTTGAAAATATTTCTAAGTTCTGTGCTCTACAGAAAGTTACACATAGCACCTTTAACTTTAGGAGGTCAACTAATTTAAAAATGGACGACACAGCCAACAGATAAAAGTGAGCGTGCAAGTAGCTGAGAGTTATCTCCGGCAAATACTTTGAGCACTAGCTGGTCGCACAAGATCTCATTTAAAACCTCAAATCCCTGTCTGTCAGCATGCAAGCTCGTGAACCAGTGGATGTGTTCGAATGAAACTCTCAGAAACTGAAAATCATTAAGCTTTGGAGTTAATGCACATCAAAAGGGCCACAAATGATACGTGAGATCACACATAACGTCCTTTTTATTGCTTTAACCAACATAGCTGTCATCTCTGTAACAAAATGCGATCTCAGTTTACAACTCTAGGATGAAAGGGCCAGTGTTCTGTTGAGCAAGCTTTATTCAGAATCGTTTGAGACGTGTACAGTAACAACATAGCGTGTTGACCGTCTGATTTAAGAGGATCTGATCGCCAGCAGACGGACACGCAGACACGAGGCGAGGGTGTTGGCTGCAGCCCGACCTTGCAGCTCCAGACCGATGGGAAGAGACCCAGAGGTACAGACAGACAGGGAGGGGTCTTGTTAGCAGAAATATCAAATCTGGAAACAATTAGCTCAGATGGGAACCCTGGCGAAACCATTTCCATGAGGCAAGGCACAACTCTTTCAAGATCCTATTGGAAACCGTTTGATCTCGCCGTTTTAGTGCTCCATCATCACTGAACTTGTTCAATCTTTGTTTTACCAACACGGGAAAGACGTTGAAAAGCAGCCATTTGTGAAACAGTGCTCGGTTCCTGTCTGTTCACACCGGCCGTCTGAAAACAGTTGTCCGTGTGCTGCAGGAACAAGCCCGGACACTGTTGACTTTGACTGTTCTTTGACTCCGGAGCTCACACACACGCTGTTATTTTCATTAATGCCACAGGGTCTGACCAGGTTTCAGCGGCGGAGCCAGAAGCCCAGCAGTGATGAGGTGCACTCATCGCACACTTCACTTTTAAAACGGCACATGGCCTGAACATTGTTTTCTCAGTCTGGAGATTTTCTCTCTCTCTTTCTCTCTCTTTCTCTGTTTCTCCATGTTTTTGCCAAAATAAGATTCATGCTGCGTCTCTGCGTTTTTTTCTATTACATAATGTGAGAGAAAAAAAACAGTCAACACTCTCCTCGACTGCCCACTAAATTCCTCTTCTCGACCTTTAACCTCACCGCGTTATTATAAATGGACGCTTTGTACATATTTGAACGCACAGAGGCTTCAGATTATTATGTCTTCTCCGGCTCGGGAGCAGTTTAAACTCGTACTGAATAATCCTGATAATGAGGTCGGGCTTGTCTCTGCTAGTTTTAGAACAGAACTGGATGTCTGCCGTGGAACGGACATGACTGCTGATCAAGCAGGGAGGGTCTAACAAAAATATATGAGCTGCATTATAGGGAATGTAAACGCAAGCATTTGTGAGCCTGACTCAGATGATTTCATTTGTCCTGTGTTGAAAATCCACCTCACGCTCCGAAAGTCTACCTGCTTTGACAAGAACATTTGTCGAGTAGCTTTTTAACGTATTGATTTGCTTGAAGCTTTTGTTTTTATAAATGATTAATAATTAGTAGCTCATTTTAATCTTGCAGTAATGTGGAAAATTTTCTTCCTCAACCTAAAGACACTTAAAATGTCCTGCTGCTTCTTCCTGTAGGCTGCTCGCTTAAAAGTGGTGTGACATGATGTTGGAACTATGCATGAAGTGGCACAACATATATATATATATGTTGTATCATTCAACTATGTTCGTTTTTACAAGCAAAATGATAAATCAATGAAAATTTGTTTCAAAAGTGATTTTAAAATTGGCGCCATGTTTCGTCACGGGACATTCGGGTACTTACGCATGCAACGTCTGTGACGTAGGGACTAGAAGTTGAGCCTGCGGGTGCCATTAGAACGCAGTTTAATTGTCTTCAAGATCGCCTAATTTTTTGTATAACTTGGAAAATGCCTGTAGTTGTGTCACATTTGGGTGTTCTAACATCGCCAGTGAACAAGTGAGACTTTTCACTTTCCCAAAAGATGAAAAACTTCATCAAGAATGGAAAAAACAAAGCTGCCCCCCTCGGAGCCCCCCTCGCTTCTGAACGGTAAGGCTCAAATAAATACGGCTGCAGAACTACATCATAACCAGCTGTTTCTTGTTCATCACTCTCCAGATTATCTGAAGGATATTCTTACTCCATACTCATCCACCCGTTCACTGCGGTCACAGAACAGTAATCTCCTTCACATTCCGAGAACCAAATTAAGGACCATGGGAGACCGGGCTTTCAGTGTGGCTGCCCCCCGCCTGTGGAACTCTCTTCCTGACTGTCTGAGAGCCCCACAGTCTGTGGTTGACTTTAAGAGCGGCTTGAAGACCTTTCTTTTCAACCGAGCATACTCTACCTCCTCATGATTCTACTTTTGATCTTAGTTGATACTGTTATTGATTTTACTTGTTTTATTGACATTTAATTCTGTTGCACCTTGTAGCACTTTGAGATTTTCATTAATGAAAAGTGCGTTATAAATTGAATTCATTATTATTATTATTATCACTCGAACTAACTTCGGCTTCCCAAACTGAAGACAAATCGCTCAAATCTTCACTTAAATTGCTTAATTCCTTGGTTTCTATATGCGCTGCCATTGTTATTTACAAGGTGCGTCCTAGCCATTGTGTCATAAAATGCATCAGCGTTTGACCCCTCCTTTCTCCACCCGAAAACTGCGACGCACTGCAGAGAACTATTTTATTAAAAAATACTTTTATATATTAATTATTCGACGCATCTGTGTACAAAAAATCAAAGCTGAGTATAAGTTGTGCCACTTTATGCATAGTTCCAAAATCATGTCACGCCACCTTTAAAATCATACATCTGCTGCAGAACTTCTCAAATATTATTCTACACAATACTTTTTTTTTTTTTACAGTAAACTATCTTCTAGAGGTTTTTATCCTCATACAAGAACAGACATTCAACTTTTAATAAACATTTGAATTTAAAAAAGATCATTTTTTAGGTATGAGGAAGATGTTCTGCACAAATCACATCTCCAGAAAGTATCAAGAGCTTGCTAATAAATAAGCAGACACTTTGCAAGACAACGTTTTCAACAAACATCTCGTTTCATTTGTACTCTGGGTATGTGATGGTGGAGTAACTTTCAGCTATTACCACTCCAAGGTTGATTTGTTGTGGGAGCCATCTTGAATCAGGGAGACTTTATAGAAGTTAATCAGTTGTAGATGTACACCCCAGTGATAACTTTCTGACAGGTGTATTACTATTTTCCCAGTTCATGAGATATTTTGGTAACAGATGGACAGGCTTGACTCCAACAATTATTTCCAAAAGTATTGTGAAATCCGTTACTTGGAGTAAGTGTTAGGGATGGCGCTAAGCTACTACCACGCCAAATTCTAGAGTCTAGAATTTGGCGTGGTAGTAGCTTAGCTTACAAATATTAGTCTAGAATCTAGACTAATATTTGTAAAACTGACTGAGTTGTAGACTTTTTGTGTTGGTAAAGGACAGTTAGTTGTGGCAGATACCTTGAACTACGGTAATCACATTCCATAGTTTCATTAAAAACAGTCCAGCAGTTAATGACATGTTTTGCTAAAAGAGACAAAAACAGTCATGTGTAGGCAATTCCATTATTGCCCAACGTAACAAAATAATGAAGGGATGAATACGGCACCAACATGGCACAAACCTGATCATTTTTTCATCCAAAATAATTTTCCATCAGAGTTTGATGCAACATGGTCTAAACATTGACTGAAAAGGTGTTTGAATAAATGATCCAGCATAAGTGTTCCTTACTGTGTAAGAAGTGGTTTGATTAACTGAGGAACCAAATGTAACTAGAGAAAGACAAAGAAGACAAAGGAGATTGTTGTGGACTTCAGGAAGAGGGATGCCCAACATGCCCCTCTGACCATCAACAGCACCGCAGTGGAGAGAGTAGACAGCACCAAGTTCCTCGGAGTGCATGTCTCAGAGGACCTGTCCTGGAGCAGGAACACTGCATCACTGGCCAAGAAGGCTCACCAGCGTCTCTACTTTCTCCGCAAGCTGAAAAGGGCTGGAGCTTCAACCCCCATCATGTGCACCTTCTACAGAGGTGCCATAGAAAGTGTCCTGACCAGCTGCATCACTGTGTGGTTTGGTGCATGTACTGCATCCTGCCGCAAGAGCCTCCAGCGCATCGTGAGAGCAGCTGAGAAGATCGTCGGCACCTCCTTGCCCTCACTGCAGGACTTACACAGCAAACGCCTCACTCGGAAAGCCCTCTGCATGGCAGGTGATCCCACACACCCACTACACAGCTGCTTCAGACTGCTGCCATCAGGGAGGAGACTGAGGAGTCTCCAGGCTCGAACCAGCAGACTGAGAGACAGCTCTGTTCATCAGGCAGTCAGAATGCTAAACACTCTGCCTGCTCTGCCCCCTCCCATTTGAACTGCCTTAACACTAAAACTTTCTCACACATTATCACTCAACACAAAGTTTTTAACACTAGACTCTGTGTCATCAAACGGGTTTTCACTAAACTCTCGGTCATGTGCTCATACAGTTTGCACTACTTCTCATACTTGCACTAATGTCTGTATTACATCACTGCCTATAATCATAATACTGTTTACATTCTCTGTTTACATTTATTAATACTGTTTACTTTTATTACTACTGCTTACATGTAATTACTACTGTTTACATTTATTTACACTACTCTAATATCTACACCACTGCTGGTACATATACAGTGTGCTCTGAACGGTCTTATTTAGGGATGCCCAATGTGCCTTACTGCATATGCCACTTTTTGCCTCTATAACAACATCAACTACTACCTCATACATATACTGTGTACATTGACTCATACGCTGCTTTGCCACTTTGCAAATGTCAATGCTAGAAACCTTTAGTTTATTTTAGTTATACTTTTTATACTCTTTTTTTATACTAGTATGCAAAAACTCAGGACAATATTATGTTCATTAAATGTTTAATGTTTTAGTTTTAGAGTTGGTGTAAATTTTCATACTCTTATACCACTATGCAAAAAACTCAGGACAGTGTTAGTTTTACTATTTTATGCTTATGTCTATTATTATATGTTTCAGTGTTTCAATGTTTAGATGTTTACTGTTGCACCGAGGGACTGAGAGAAACGCAATTTCGGTCCTGTGTATGTCCTGTACTGTACATATTGCAGATCTGACAATAAAGTTGACTTTGACTTTTGACTTTGAATGAACCGGTAGCCAGTGAAGGGAGGCCAAGACTGGTGTAATGTGCTCTCTTTTGCGTGTGCTGGTTAAAAATCGGGCAGCTGCGTTCTGAACCAGTTGTAATCGTGCAATGGTGGCTTGACTGACGCCAAACAGAAGTGAATTGCAGTAATCAAGCCTAGATGTAATGAATGCGTGAATCACTGTCTCCAGGTGCTTTTTGGATAATATGGGCTTCAGCTTAGACAGACGTCTCAGCTGGAAAAAACAGGATTTGACGATCATGTTTACATGACTGTTGAGTTTCATGGAAGGATCCATTATCACTCCCAGATTTTTGACTTTTTGTTTTTCGGATAGGGGTAGAGCAGACAGGTCAATGCAGTGGTTTGAGGTTGTGTCATTGGGAAGGAACAATATGGCTTCAGACTTCTTATCATTGAAGCTTAAGAAATTTAAAGCCATCCAGTCCCTGATGTCAGCCAGGCAGTCGAGCAGAGGTTGAATAGAGCCTGTACCATTTTGTCTTAGGGGGAAGTAGATTTGACAGTCATCAGCGTAGAAGTGGAAAGGTATATTGTGTTTCCGGAAAATAGCACCGAGTGGCAGCAGGTATAAGGAGAACAAGAGAGGACCCAGGATGGACCCCTGCGGAACCCCCCATTTAAGAGCTGCCACTGCAGAAGTAAAATCATTGATGGAATCAGAGAGGTTCTTCAGTCTCACACAGACTGAGATGTTTGGTTAGAGTGAGGAGAACCTCTGAACCCTCTCAGCAGAACCCTGTTTGTGTCTGCAGGATTATCTGGGTTGCATCATCGACTGTGGAGTTCTGCCTCTGAAACCGGACCAGGTCAGCACCTTGTTCTGCAACATCGAGGACATCTACGAGTTCAACAGGTGAGTTTCCTGCTCCTGTCCGGTTACAAAGTGTTTCAGGAAGGTTCTGGTTCGTTTGGTGTCCCTCCAGAGCCGATGGTTCTGATAGAACCCGCTGACTTTGGGTCTTTTGGAAAGTACAACAATGACTCAGACTGAGCTGGAGTCATTTTGGGTTTCTGTGTTTCTGAAGAAGCTGGGGGACTTTTTACAGGAGCTGGTTTTGATCATGTCGGAAGAACAACAACACAAACAAACAGATAAACAATCCTGTAAAGAAACAACAACACAAATAAAAAACAACCATTTAAAGAAACAACAACACAAATAAAAAACAATCATTTAAAGAAACGACAACACAAATAAATAAACAATCATTTAAGGAAACAACAACACAAATAAATAAACAATCCTTTATTAATCCTGATCAGCTAAATGCTAACAGTTATTAATTCTGATCAGCTATAAGCTGATTGAAAGATCGCTGGTTCAACTCCCGGTACAGACAACGTCAAAATGTGGGTGGGATAGGTGAAGCACCCACACCTGCCTCCACCCTAATTTGCCCCAATCTGGGCCCTTGAGCAAGGCCCTTGACCCCCACCATCTGCTCCCCTGGGTGCCCTAGATGTCAGCTCTCTGCTCCACACAGAGGGCTGTGGTAGCTCGGTGGTCTGTGGTTGCATCAAGAAGGACATCTGGTATAAAAACAATCGGCAAGTCTTCGTGCGAGTTAGTTCACTGTGGCGACCCCTGAAGAAGGGAGCAGCCGAAAGAAAGAAAGAAAAATAAATAAACACCATACCGCTTTATTCATAAAGCACTTAAAACAGCAGCGAGGCTAACCAAAGTGCTGTACAGCAAAAACAAACAAGCAAAGGACACAGGATATAAACAGAGATCCAAATGGAAAAAGACAATAACTAAAAGGCTAACATTGTAGAGTAAAGGCTACATGCTAACAGCATTTAGTCAGGTAAATCTCATTGAGCCTCGTGGACTCATTTACAAGAGTCGTTTCAAATCATTTACATTTCAAATCCCTTTTTTGAATTATTCTGGGCTTAGCAGGTGGAAGTTTAGTAGATCTAAGAGCTGCTATTACAGAATGATCACTCAAAATGTTAGCAAATACACCTGTACCAGGAAAACCAAAGGCTATATCCTACCAATATTGGTCCTGATCAGCTAAAGTCTACATGCTAACAGAATTAATCCAGATCAGTTAAAGTGTATGTGACATGATTTTTGAACTTTGCATAAAATACACCGAGGGACTGAGAGAGAAATGCAATTTCAATCCTGTGTATGTCCTGTACATATTGCAGTTCTGACAATAAAGTTGACATTGACTTTGACTTTGAAATTGGCTCAACATATATACTGTATCTTGTATCATTCAACTATGTTCGTTGTTGCAAACAAAATGATAAATTTATGAAAATTCGTTTCAAAGTGAGTTTAAAACTTGCGCTATGTTTCTTCACGGGACATCCAGGTACTTCCACATGCCACGTCTGTGACGTAGGCGTAGGAATGTCAGTCTGCGTCTGCTAGGATAACTCATATTCATTGTCTGCAAGATCGCCTATTTTTTTGTATGATTTGAAAAATGCCGTTACGTTGTGTCACATTTGGGTGTTCTAATATCATCAGTGAACAAGTGAGTCTTTTCACTTTCCCAAAAGATGAAAAACTTCATCAAGACTGGACAAAACAAACAAAGCTGTCCCCCTCGGAGCCCCACTCGCTCCACCTGAACGGTGAGGCAGAACCTGCTGTTTCTTGTTCAACCCCCTGAACTAACTTCTGCTTCCCAAACTGAAGACAAATCACTCAAATCTAAACTTAGATTGCTAAATTCGTCTGTTTCTATATTGTGCACCATTGTTAGGTAAAAGGGGTGTTCTAGGAGACATTCCTATGCCTACGTCACAAAAGTAGCAAGCGGAAGTACCCGGATGTCCCGTGAAGAAACACAGCGCGAATTTTAAACTCACTTTGAAACAAATTTTCATTAAATTATCATTTTGTTTGCAACAACGAACATAGTTGAATGATAAAAGATATATATGTTGAGCCAATATATGCAAAGTTCAAAAATCATGTCACATACACTTTAAAGGCTATGCTAACAGTAATAATCCTGATCAGCTCAGGGCTGGGGGCAGCTGATCTGCAGCGGCTGAGCAGCCAAAACTGCTCTTCCAGTGTTTAGAGGAAACATTTTTAGTGAAAGCTTCATTTTTTTCTCTCGATGGATGTGACCAAACGTGGCCCCACAGCTGTTAGCATCAGATCCATTCTTTTTCAAAGCTTTATTCTCCCACTGGTTACTGCTGCATCCTTTTACCTTTTAGGATTTGTGAGGTCCTAGATGACAGAATATAAACCAACAAACTTAAGACAAAACAGAAGAAATACGGTGTTAAAAGTTTAAACATTTCCTTGTGAGTTTGTTGGTGGCGCTGCACAGACTGGATGTTTGTTCTCAGGTGGAAACAATTTTTAGTTTGATGGATTAACAAGAACCAACGCTGCCAAGTCTTGAGGTCATTGTTCACCGCATGTCAATCAAAAAAGAGTCCCGCCCACCTGGGCCTCAGGAAGTCCAGAGCTTCCTGCATCACTCACGAGTGTGTGTGAGTTTGTGTGTGTGTGTACATTGAGAGCTTGGGAAGGAAGCTGTTTAAACACACAAGCTCTACTTTCACGCTTCACTTTCTTTGTGTCTGTCCTGTTGATGTTACGCACACGCGCGCGCACACACACACACACGCACACACAATCGTACAGCAGACATAACAGAGTCAGAGAGGCTACATCATCCAGCATTGTTCAAACATGACACCACTCAGTTGTGTGTCCGTGTGTGTGTGTGTGTGTGTGTGTGTGCGTGCGCTCCAGCTCAGACCTCGCAGCAGAACCATCATTCAGAGCTGAGGTGGGCAGCAGAAAGTTGAACTTCCATGACCGAATGTCTGTTTTCACATGTTTAACACGTGTTGCATCATCACAGGTCAACATGGAGGAGTTTACAGATGTTCAGGTTAGAGTCTGATGATGTCACTCTGACACTCAGCTGGTTAGAACTCTCCAACATGGCCGCCTCTGTTGGTCCATGTTAGAACTTTTGGGTTCAGGAGAACCAATGAAAAACTGGACAGGATTCAAAGTTCAATAAACTTCAATCAATCAGGAAGAGGAATGAACCTGGATTTTCAAAATAAAGCACTGATTATTTTCAAAATAAGAGAATGACTCTGTCAAAGCCTAAACTTTTAGGCTTTTTATGTTTCATTTAGATAATTTCCTGTTTGAAACTGATATTTACTTTAATTTTCAGTAATCAAAGTTCAGTCTGATCCAGATCCGGTTCCTGATCCAGATCCAGATCCTGAACCTGATCCAGATTCAGATCCTGATCTTGATCCTAATCCTGATACCCAACCTGATCCAGATGTTGATCTGTTCAAAACCAGACTGAAGACCCACTTGTTCAAAAAAGCTTTCAGTGTGTAACTTTTATTACTTTGGTATTTTAGTATGTAGCTTATTTCCATTGCCTTCTTTTATTGCTGTTGTTTCTTATTCTATTTTCACTGATTTATTGTACTGTACCGGTTTTTTATATTTTCAGTCCTGTTAAGCACCTTGGTCAATGCAAGGCATTGTAGGAAGGTGCTATACAAATAAAGTTTATTATTATGATTTATTATTATCTTGAACCAGATCCTGACCTTTATCAAAGTCAAAAGTCAAAGTCAACTTTATTGTCAGATCTGCAATATGTACTGTACAGGACATACACAGGACCGAAATTGCGTTTCTCTCAGTCCCTCGGTGCAACAGTAAACATCTAAACATTGAAACACTGAAACATATAATAATAGACATAAGCATAAAATAGTAAAACTAACACTGTCCTGAGTTTTTTGCATAGTGGTATAAGAGTATGAAAATTTACACCAACTCTAAAACTAAAACATTAAACATTTAATGAACATAATACTGTCCTGAGTTTTTGCATACTAGTATAAAAAAGAGTATAAAAAGTATAACTAAAATAAACTAAAGGTTTCTAGCATTGACATTTGCAAAGTGGCAAAGCAGCGTATGAGTTAATGTACACAGTATATGTATGAGGTAGTAGTTGATGTTGTTATAGAGGCAAAAAGTGGCATATGCAGTAAGGCACATTGGGCATCCCTAAGTAAGACCGTTCAGAGGACCGTCAGGATCCTGATCCTGACCGGACCGTGATCTTGATCTGAATCCTGATCTAGATCCTGACCTTGATTTAGAACTGAATCCAGATCCTGAACCAGATCCTGATTTGGATTCAACTCAGAACCTCGTCTAAAATATTTAACCCTCCAGAACCTGAAAGGAACCTGAACATAACCTAACCAGAACCTGATCAGCACCTGAACAGAAATCGATCAGAACCTGAACGGAACCTTTATTGATGGACTTTTATTTCTCTTTGATGTCGATTGGATCTGTTCTGTGATGAAAACCTTAATCTGAACAAATCCAAACTCAGATCAGAGAAAATGCAAAAATCAGAGGTTTGATGTCAAATCTGATCCTTCCTCTGAATCAAACAATAAATCAGAGATAATCCGGTTAATCTCATGAAGATTTTAATCTCTTTAAATTAATCTAAACCAGCCTAAATGTGATCTGGTCTCAGTTCTGGACTGAGAAACTACTAAAATCCAGTCCGGACCGATTCCTACCCTTGAGGTCAGAACCAGAACCAGTAAATATTCTGTTTGCAGGTTAGAGGCTGAACTCGAACCTCCGGTTGCGGGTTTGGGTCCGGGTCGCTGCAGAACTCTCAGATGAAACAAAACAGGAAGTTGTTACCGTCTACTTCCTGTCAGTTGAGATTTCCTGCAGCGCCGCTCTGCAGGAAGCGCAGAGATGTGAAGGTGAATCAGTTCTTTGACCTGAGTGCAGGAGGAGCTTCTGAACATCAGTTTGGATCAGAACCATTCATTCAACCTTTATTTAGTCAGGTAAATCTTATTGAGCCTCATGGCTCATTTACGAAAGCGACCTGCTAAAACTAAAGAACGATGAACAGCAATGGTAGAATTTCCTTAAACAATAAACAATAGAAAACAAAAGAGAAAAAAACCAAAAGAAATAAATACATTTTTTTTAAACAAGTATCAAAAAACTAGCAAAACATTATAAGGTAGACGTATAAATTCAAACTTCAACAGAACTATTTCAATGTGAACTTGGACTCATGAACAGCTGATGAAGCGAGTTTTAAGCAGGTCCAAGTTCTGGATTTCGCTGTGAAGCAACAGGAAACAAATCCATCAAAGTTCTGAAACAGCCAGCTCTTTTCAGCTCGTCTCATCTGGGTTTAGCTGATATGAGCTAAAGTGTTGTCATACAAGGGTAACTGAGTGATTAGAGGCTGTTTAAGACAAATTACAGACCCGGACAGAACCCGCCGACCCGCCCTGCTCTGAAAACACAGCTTTGTTCAGGGACCAGACTGGATCCAGACTCATCAGGAGTTCTGTCTCTGACCCACCATAAACCAGATTACCTGAACCGGAGAGATCAGGTGTGATCAAGTGGGTTCAGGGGATTCCTGGGGGTTGGGTGGGTGGGGTGGGCATGTTGGGTTGGACTCAGAGGGCTTCAGGGTGAAGTTCAGGTGTGTTCAGGTTGTGTTCAGGTTGTGTTCAGGTTGTGTTCAGGTGGTTCCAGGTTGTGTTCAGGTGGTTCCAGGTTGTGTTCAGTTTGTGTTCAGGTGGTTCCAGGTTGTGTTCAGGTTGTGTTCAGGTGGTTCCAGGTTGTGTTCAGTTGTGTTCAGGTGGTTCCAGGTTGTGTTCAGGTTGTGTTCAGGTGGTTCCAGGTTGTGTTCAGGTTGTGTTCAGGTGGTTCCCAGTTGTGTTCAGGTGGTTCCAGGTTGTGTTCAGGTTGTGTTCAGGTGGTTCCCAGTTGTGTTCAGGTGGTTCCAGGTTGTGTTCAGGTTGTGTTCAGGTGGTTCCAGGTTGTGTTCAGGTTGTGTTCAGGTGGTTCCCAGTTGTGTTCAGGTGGTTCCAGGTTGTGTTCAGGTTGTGTTCAGGTGGTGTTCAGGTGGTTCCAGGTTGTGTTCAGGTTGTGTTCAGGTGGTTCCAGGTTGTGTTCAGGTTGTGTTCAGGTGGTTCCAGGTTGTGTTCAGGTTGTGTTCAGGTGGTTCCCAGTTGTGTTCAGGTGGTTCCAGGTTGTGTTCAGGTTGTGTTCAGGTGGTTCCCAGTTGTGTTCAGGTGGTTCCAGGTTGTGTTCAGGTGGTTCCCAGTTGTGTTCAGGTGGTTCCAGGTTGTGTTCAAGTTGTGTTCAGGTGGTTCCCAGTTGTGTTTAGGTGGTTCCCAGTTGTGTTCAGGTGGTTTCAGGTTGTGTTCAGGTGGTTCCATGTTGTGTCCAGGGTTCCAGGTTGTGTTCAGGTTGTGTTTAGGTGATTCCAGGTTGTGTTCAGGTGGTTCCAGGTTGTGTTCAGGTTGTGTTCAGGTGGTTCCCAGTTGTGTTCAGGTGGTTCCAGGTTGTGTTCAGGTTGTGTTCAGGTGGTTCCCGGTTGTGTTCAGGTGGTTCCAGGTTGTGTTCAGGTTGTGTTCAGGTGGTTCCCAGTTGTGTTCAGGTGTTTCCAGGTTGTGTTCAGGTGGTTCCCAGTTGTGTTCAGGTGGTTCCAGGTTGTGTTCAGGTGGTTCCCAGTTGTGTTCAGGTGGTTCCAGGTTGTGTTCAGGTTGTGTTCAGGTGGTTCCCAGTTGTGTTCAGGTGGTTCCCAGTTGTGTTCAGGTGGTTTCAGGTTGTGTTCAGGTGGTTCCATGTTGTGTCCAGGGTTCCAGGTTGTGTTCAGGTTGTGTTTAGGTGATTCCAGGTTGTGTTCAGGTGGTTCCAGGTTGTGTTCAGGTTGTGTTCAGGTGGTTCCCAGTTGTGTTCAGGTGGTTCCAGGTTGTGTTCAGGTTGTGTTCAGGTGGTTCCCGGTTGTGTTCAGGTGGTTCCAGGTTGTGTTCAGGTGGTTCCCAGTTGTGTTCAGGTGGTTCCAGGTTGTGTTCAGGTTGTGTTCAGGTGGTTCCCAGTTGTGTTCAGGTGATTCCCAGTTGTGTTCAGGTGGTTCCCAGTTGTGTTCAGGTGGTTCTAGGTTGTGTTCAGGTGGTTCCCAGTTGTGTTCAGGTGGTTCCAGGTTGTGTTCAGGTTGTGTTCAGGTGGTTCCCAGTTGTGTTCAGGTGGTTCCAGGTTGTGTTCAGGTTGTGTTCAGGTGGTTCCCAGTTGTGTTCAGGTGGTTCCAGGTTGTGTCCAGGTTGTGTTCAGGTGGTTCCAGGTTGTGTTCAGGTTGTGTTCAGGTGGTTCCCAGTTGTGTTCAGGTGGTTCCAGGTTGTGTTCAGGTGGTTCCCAGTTGTGTTCAGGTGGTTCCAGGTTGTGTTCAGGTGGTTCCCAGTTGTGTTCAGGTGGTTCCAGGTTGTGTTCAGGTTGTGGTCAGGTGGTTCCCAGTTGTGTTCAGTTGGTTCCCAGTTGTGTTCAGGTGGTTCCCAGTTGTGTTCAGGTGGTTCCAGGTTGTGTTCAGGTGGTTCCCAGTTGTGTTCAGGTGGTTCCCAGTTGTGTTCAGGTGGTTCCAGGTTGTGTTCAGGTGGGCTGATCTGATCTCATCTCTGCTGCTGACAATCACAGGTCAATCACTGAAACAGACCCAAAAGACATGATCTCTGAAGACACCAGGTTCACCTGTCAGGCACCAGGTCAACGAGGTCACCATGTTGGGAGCAACTTCCTCTTCTGCTACGTGCTGAGACGAAGAGCCTCTGCTGTGCATCCGTCAAAACAGAGCGGACCTAAACTTCGCACAGCTCTTTGGTCCTCTTCTGAGGCTGAGAAAATAAAGTTGAAACTTCACGTTATTCTGAGTGAAGCTTTAGGGTGGAGGTCAATCTGACTTGACCCCGCCCCCTCGTCCTCATCCTCCTCCTTCATCAGTTTAGTTAAGCAGCATTGCTCAGATGCCACACAGTCAGCTGCTGTTAATCACTCCGGTAAACAGCCGAAGATGAAAAACAGAGCTGGGCTTCGGCTGTTTGGTTTGGCCCCAGCCTGCAGAGAGGGTGGGGGATGATGGGGTCAGAGGTCACAGGGGTCACCTGGAGTTGAGTTTGTTTGTTTAGCGGAGGAAAGTCCTGAGAACAGAGCAGAGGTGACGTAACACTGAGGTGTGAACGTAAACCTGTTAAACTGGTTTGAAACCTTTTTAAAAACCAGTAAAATGATTTCAGGACTTGAGTTTGATGTCACTGGACGGCGTGGACCTGTGAGCAGCACCAGTCTCAGGTTCTGACCCGCCAACGATAAACCAACTTCTTTAAAGAGTAGAGTCCAGAGACGACGGTTGAGCTTCAGGTCCCGACAGGAAGGACAGGTTGGAGTTGAGCTGGACGTCAGTTGAACGTCAGTTGAACGTCAGCCCCTCTGCTCGTTTCTGTCCTTTTCCTCCTGAACTCTTGAAGGTTCGTCTCTCTGGGTTTAATCAGAAGACTTGTCTCGTCTCGGTCTTCACTGACGTCTCCTCGGTTCCTCCTCCTCCTCCTTCTGTGGTCCCTCAAAGAAAAAAACACCCAGAGTTCCCTCTTCTTTTCCCACAATCCCCCACTAATAATGACCACCAGCCACAAAATGAGTCCTGACGCCGAGGAGGAGCGGAGCGTCCATGACTGTGGACATGTGTGGACATGTGTGTTTGTGATAATGACAGACTTGTTTGGAGCTTGTTTACTAAGAATGCAGAGAGAACCGAGAGGAGGAACCTCAGAACGCTGGAGACCATACAAGCACGTCTCCTCCAGTCATCTTTCTGTCTCCTCCAGTCCTCTTTCTGTCCCCTGCAGTCGTCTTTCTGTCTCCTCCAGTCATCTTTCTGTCTCCTCCAGTCCTCTTTCTGTCTCCTCCAGTCCTCTTTCTGTCCCCTGCAGTCGTCTTTCTGTCCTCTACAGTACAGTCATCTTTCTGTCCTCTACAGTCATCTTTCTGTCCTCTATTATTATTCTGTCCTCTAGTATTTAGAAGATCGTGGGCACCTCCTTGCCCTCACTGCAGGACTTACACAGCAAACGCCTCACTCGGAAAGCCCACCGCATGGCAGGTGATCCCACACACCCACTACACAGCTGCTTCAGACTGCTGCCATCAGGGAGGAGACTGAGGAGTCTCCAGGCTCGAACCAGCAGACTGAGAGACAGCTCTGTTCATCAGGCAGTCAGAATGCTAAACACTCTGCCTGCTCTGCCCCCCTCCCATTTGAACTGCCTTAACACTAAAACTTTCTCACACATTACCACACAACACAAAGATTTTAACACTAGACTCTGTGTCATCAAACGGGTTTTCACTAAACTCTCGGTCATGTGCTCATACAGTTTGCACTACTTCTCATACTTGCACTAATGTCTGTATTACATCACTGCCTATAATCATAATACTGTTTACATTCTCTGTTTACATTTATTAATACTGTTTACTTTTATTACTACTGCTTACATGTAATTACTACTGTTTACATTTATTTACACTACTCTAATATCTACACCACTGCTGGTACATATACAGTGTGCTCTGAACGGTCTTATTTAGGTCTTATTTAGGGATGCCCAATGTGCCTTACTGCATATGCCACTTTTTGCCTCTATAACAACATCAACTACTACCTCATACATATACTGTGTACATTGACTCATACGCTGCTTTGCCACTTTGCAAATGTCAATGCTAGAAACCTTTAGTTTATTTTAGTTATACTTTTTATACTCTTTTTTTATACTAGTATGCAAAAACTCAGGACAATATTATGTTCATTAAATGTTTAATGTTTTAGTTTTAGAGTTGGTGTAAATTTTCATACTCTTATACCACTATGCAAAAAACTCAGGACAGTGTTAGTTTTACTATTTTATGCTTATGTCTATTATTATATGTTTCAGTGTTTCAATGTTTAGATGTTTACTGTTGCACCGAGGGACTGAGAGAAACGCAATTTCGGTCCTGTGTATGTCCTGTACTGTACATATTGCAGATCTGACAATAAAGTTGACTTTGACTTTGACTAAAGTCGTCTTTCTGTCCTCTACAGTCATCTTTCTGTCCTCTGCAGGTGTTTTTCTGTCCTCTACAGGTGTCTTTCTGTCACGCAGGTGTCTTTTTGTCCTCTGTAGGTGTCTTTCTGTCCTCTACAGTACAGTCATCTTTCTGTCCTCTACAGTCATCTTTCTGTCCTCTACAGTCATATTTCTGTCCTCTACAGTCATCTTTCTGTCCTCTACAGTACAGTCATCTTTCTGTCCTCTACAGTCATCTTTCTGTCCTCTACAGTCATCTTTCTGTCCTCTACAGTCATCTTTCTGTCCTCTACAGTACAGTCATCTTTCTGTCCTCTACAGTCATCTTTCTGTCCTCTACAGTCATCATCTTCCTCTACACTACAGTCATCTTTCTGTCCTCTACAGTACAGTCATCTTTCTGTCCTCTACAGTCATCATCTTCCTCTACTACAGTCATCTTTCTGTCCTCTACAGTCATCTTTCTGTCCTCTACAGTACAGTCATCTTTCTGTCCTCTACAGTCATCTTTCTGTCCTCTACAGTCATCTTTCTGTCCTCTACAGTACAGTCATCTTTCTGTCCTCTACAGTCATCTTTCTGTCCTCAGTACAGTCATCTTTCTGTCCTCTACAGTCATCTTTCTGTCCTCTACAGTACAGTCATCTTTCTGTCCTCTACAGTCATCTTTCTGTCCTCTACAGTACAGTCATCTTTCTGTCCTCTACAGTCATCTTTCTGTCCTCTACAGTACAGTCATCTTTCTGTCCTCTACAGTCATCTTTCTGTCCTCTACAGTACAGTCATCTTTCTGTCCTCTACAGTCATCTTTCTGTCCTCTACAGTACAGTCATCTTTCTGTCCTCTACAGTCATCTTTCTGTCCTCTACAGTACAGTCATCTTTCTGTCCTCTACAGTCATCTTTCTGTCCTCTACAGTACAGTCATCTTTCTGTCCTCTACAGTCATCTTTCTGTCCTCTACAGTACAGTCATCTTTCTGTCCTCTACACTCATCTTTCTGTCCTCTACAGTACAGTCATCTTTCTGTCCTCTACAGTCATCTTTC
>JBBPBX010068312.1:0-12410 GCA_038048925.1 Garcialebias charrua
ACAACGAGATTTAAAATCTGTAGTTTTGACACTGAGTCGCTGAGATGCAAAGTCTTTACTGCTGAAATCATTTCCACATACCTGCGCTATGATTCACTCCAAAAGGAGGACACATCGTCAGTCAGAGGAGGTGCCAGACACTTGAGTTGGAGGAGAAATTGAGGCAGTGCGCCACTTGTTTCTAAAGTAAAACTATACAGTATTTTGTCCTAGTTTGACGAACTCTGTCTTCCACATGATTGACTGTGAAGCCGCACACAAGCTTGCTTGCTGTTTTGGACCCGCCTTTCCTGTTAATGATTGGGCAAAACAACGCGAGCTTCAATGTGATTGGATGTAATCGCTGTCCATTAATCATTATAAGTTGAAGCGTATCTGCGAGCTGACGAGTTAAATTTGGATGCGCGCACAGATTTTATTGTGCGCTGAGAGTGTCTGGGCAGTGCACCGAGCCCCTTCATGCAACGTGCAGCTTCTGCCATGGTCCAGGTTGAAAAGGAAGTCACAGTGAGTGAGCGCGCGGCGCAGCAGCACCGCGGTGGTGGTGGGCGTGACCAAACAGCTGACTTTCCGACACAGAATATAATTATAGGCAGAAATATAAATTATTGACGGACCACAGACTAACATTTTCGTTAAGTCTCGTCTCGTCAACGAAAACTCACACAAATTGCGTCATGTTTTAATCATTAAAGAGCAAAGTTTATTTAGTTACAGTCTCGTTATTGTCATGAAAAAAGGGGGCGTTGACGAAAATTTTTCGTTAACGTTACGTCAACAAAAACAACACTGGTTGGTGCGACGTAATCTTCAAAAGTTGACTCCGGCACAGCTCCGTCATCCGGCAGAAATAGAAAATTTTCTAATTTTGACGGACTGCCGTCCGCTCTCCGCAGCTCGCCGCCGCCGTGCGGAGCCAGTGTACATTCTGTCATTGATTATAATGGGTGCGTATTTGCTGCGGAGGTCGGACCGGAGCGGGGCGGAGCCGTAACGCATGTGGTGTAATTCCGGGGTTAGACATCCACAAAGTTCACAGAGACGTTTCCAGCTCGTAATTAATCCATATGAAGCCATCCTGGTCACCAGTCTTCGGGCCGACTCCCGGCAGCTAACCTAAGATGGCGTCCGGTGTTCTACATGAATTTGTGACCGGAGACCCCAGTGACTGAACCTAAAACGCCGTCCGGTGTTCTACATTAATTTGTGACCGTGTAAACTGAAGACCTACTTCCTGTTTCCCAAGATTGCTCAAAAATGATCAGAAATGATCTTTTTTATCATAATTATTATTTATAAAGCCTTTAAAACAACCAGAGCTGCAACAAAGTGATGTACACATGAAATTAAGAACATTTAAACACAAAAAAAAAAAAAAAAAAATTTTTTTTTTTTTTTTTTTAATTCATATTTTTATTAAATATGATATGTTCGTAGGTCCCGTGGTTCGCAGGTCGATGGGGTCGTAGGTCGGGGGTTACCTGTATAGCTGTAAGCTGTAAGCTGCGGGGATCCACATTGTAACAAATCCGCTCATTCTCAATCAGTTCATCTGGACAGTTTCTTTTTAGCAGAAACGTTTCACCCTCACTCCAGAGGGCTTCCTCAGTCAGAGTAGTCCAAAGCACACTGAAGTTAACCCACCAAGTAAGCAACTTATGTGGACCAACCAGTTTGCTGTAGCCAAGATGGTTTCTGGGGGCGTGTCCCTCGTCGACTCCTCCCAGGCAGGCAGACATGTCCAAAGTGGTTCAAGACAAGAAAGTTAATTCTCAATAGTCCAGGTATCAAATCCGCTCATTCTCAATCAGTTCATCTGGACAGTTTCTTTTTAGCAGAAACGTTTCACCCTCACTCCAGAGGGCTTCCTCAGTCAGAGTAGTCCAAAGCACACTGAAGTTAACCCACCAAGTAAGCAACTTATGTGGACCAACCAGTTTGCTGTAGCCAAGATGGTTTCTGGGGGCGTGTCCCTCGTCGACTCCTCCCAGGCAGGCAGACATGTCCAAAGTGGTTCAAGACAAGAAAGTTAATTCTCAATAGTCCAGGTATCAAATCCGCTCATTCTCAATCAGTTCATCTGGACAGTTTCTTTTTAGCAGAAACGTTTCACCCTCACTCCAGAGGGCTTCCTCAGTCAGAGTAGTCCAAAGCACACTGAAGTTAACCCACCAAGTAAGCAACTTATGTGGACCAACCAGTTTGCTGTAGCCAAGATGGTTTCTGGGGGCGTGTCCCTCGTCGACTCCTCCCAGGCAGGCAGACATGTCCAAAGTGGTTCAAGACAAGAAAGATTGTAACAAGATATTTACACAGAAATATATTTTTTACTTTGAATACGTACTGGTAACATACACAAATGCATACAGTAAATGAATTTTTCTGAACAGTGCCTGTAACACGCATCACTCTGCGCATGCAGGGAATCCCCTTTCACAAGCTCTGCGCATGCAATGGAATCCACTCTCACATGCTCAGTGCATGCAGGAGAATCTCCACTCTTATGCTTTGAGCATGCAGGGGAATCCCCCCTCTCATGCTTTGCGCATGCAGGGGAATCCCCCCTCTCATGCTTTGCGCATGCAGGGGAATCCCCCCTCTAATGCTTTGCACATGCAGGGAAATCCCCCCCTCACATGCTCTGTGCATGCAGGGGAATCCCCCCTCTCATGCTTTGCGCATGCAGGGAAATCCCCCTTCACATGCTCTGCGCATGCAGGGGAATCCCCCCCTCTCATTCTTTGCACATGCAGGGGAATCCCCCCTCTCATGCTTTGCACATGCAGGGGAATCTCCCCTCTCATGCTCTACCATGCAGGGAAATCCCCCCTCTCATGCTTTGAATGCAGGGGAATCCTCCCTCTCATGCACATGCAGGGGAATCCCCCTCTCATGCTTTGCGCATGCAGGGGAATCCCCCCTCTCATGCTTTGCGCATGCAGGGAAACCCCCCTCATGCTTTGCGCATGCAGGGAAATCCCCCCTCTCATGCTTTGTGCATGCAATGGAATCCCCCTCTCATGCTTTGTGCATGCAGGGGAATCCCCGCTCTCATGCTTTGAGCATGCAGGGGAATCCCCCCTCTCATGCTTTGAGCATGCAGGGGAATCCCCCCTCTCATGCTTTGAGCATGCAGGGGAATCCCCGCTCTCATGTTTTGAGCATGCAGGGGAATCTTCCCTCTCATGCTCTGTGCATGCAGGGGAATCCCCCCTCTCATGCTTTGCACATGCAGGGGAATCCCCCCTCACATGCTCTGCACATGCAGGAGATCCCCCCCTTCTCATGCTCTGTGCATGCAGGGGAATCCCCCTTCTCCATTCTCTCCTCCTCTTCCTATTTCATTGATCCACTGTGAACTATTCAGTTATTTCATTGGTCAGATTTTTTATTTATTCCTTTATTTAAACAGCTATTCTCATTGAGTCATGAGGACCCACCCTCTAAAAGAGACGTGTACTGGGCAGCTATGTAAGCACTCGGGTGTGACTAGGCTAAATGTTTTTGCGGCATGAAGTTTGTTAGCCCGTCAAAAAATGCAAACAACAACAACAAAAAATTCACAAATCAGCCGCAGCATATAAGCCGCGGTGTTCAAAGCGTATGAAAAAAGTAGCAGCTTATAGTCCGGACATTACGGTACATTTTCTCAAGGGATGTATATTTTTCTTTTTATTTCCAGTGCACATGATCTCTCAAAGTGGGACCTCTTCACAAGCAACTACAGGTTGCTGAACACAGGTCTGCAGAACGGGGATATGCTTGAGCAGGTTTGGAGTGAAATTTTTTTCATTTACCCTTTAAATGTTCGACAGGTAGTCTCATTGAGCCATGAGAACTCATTCTCAAGAGAGACCAGTTTAGGGAGCAGATGGTGGGAGTTAAGGGCCTTGCTCAGGGGACCAGAGTGGGGCGAATGAGGGTGGAGGCAGGTGTGGGTGTTTCACCTTTTCCACCCACATTTTTTTATGTTGTCGGTACCGGGGCTTGAACCGGAGATCTTCCGATCACAGGTCCACCATCTCTAACCTCTGCGCCACCACTACCCGTGCTCAATTAATATCCATTAGTGTGTTTATGAACACTTATAGGACTAGAAATGTGAATAAATGTCTTCTAACTGCTCAGTATGGTAAAGATATGTTAGAATCTATGTAAATAGTTTTAGTTTAACCTTTTAAGGAAACCTGTGTTATTCTTTGAGTTTCTTGATCATTCAAGTCTGTAATAAAACATTAAATACAATATTGTGACTCATCCCATCTTCTGGGCTTTGCTTTAGATCGTGATCCATGCGATGCAGTGCACACATTACATCATCCTGTGGAATCTGGCCAAGGTGTCAGATGGCAGTTCAATAAAGGTATTGGTCATGACCATGTTTGGTTACCGGTAGTTGTTCTATGTTTAAAAAAAATAATGACTACTGTTTCCTTAAAGACTAAACTTTAGGTTCCTGAACCCCTTGATGATCCTAATACCTGTAGTTAAATTATTGATTTAAGCCCCGTTCCAAGACTGCCTCACTGATCGTTTTCTTGTTTTAGGGTGATATGGTGACGCTGAGAAAGCAAATGAGAGTGTTCTGTTTAATGTGTCAGCAATACTTAAACAGCATCAACACAGCAGTTAAAGAGCAGGTGGGTTGTTGATGATTAGTGACTTTTTTTTAAATATACACCTGTTGTAAGGTGGGATGTAACATGGTATTGTCTCCACACAAACGTACGACCGTAAACTTTCTCTTGTCTGGCCACAACTTCTCACTCGCTGAAGATAATGCAACTAGACTTCGTGTGCGTCTTTGCTAGATGGAGTGTCTTGTACACTTGTCATCACCTAGCTAGCTCAAAGGTCAAGGTCACTAATCAAGGTCAAAGTTAAAAACGTCTTTGCTTTCTGGGCCATTGCTATAGATTAATGTATAATATTTTGTCAATGAGCATATAACGTGCTGTATGCTTTACTCTTAATCTGCTCATCTTTCGTTACGTTAACTGTAAATTTGCTCAACCTTTATTTGAACATGACGTTTTATTTGCAGGCTTTTACCATACTGTGTGATCTGCTGCTGATCTTCAGTCATCAAGTGTTGTCGTCAGGCCGGGAACATCTGGAGACTCTGGTCTACGTACCAGACTCCTCTCTGCAGGCAGAGCTGCTCAACTTCATCCTGGATCATGTTTTCATTGATCAGGATGATGACAGCAACAGCACAGGTTCAAATCTGTGACCCAGTCTTGTATTACACCCAGCATTTTTATTTATTCATTTATATTGTTTTATTTGTTTCACAGATGGACAACAGGATGATGAAGCCTATAAAATCGAAGCTCTTCACAAGCGGAGAAACCTTCTCGCTGCTTATTGCAAATTAATCATTTACAACGTTGTTGAAATGAATACTGGAGCAGATATATTTAAACAGTACATGAGAGTAGGTATAAGTTATTCAGTAATGTAAAGGAGTTATGCACATCTGCAGCTTTTTTCACAACTTTCCTTCTCTTTCTTCACAGTATTACAACGATTATGGTGATATAATCAAAGAAACGATGAGTAAAACGAGACAAATTGACAAAATACAGTGTGCAAAGACGCTCATAATGAGCCTTCAAACGGTAATGTTTTTGTCGACTCATCAAAGCCTAAATTGACCGCAAATCAACTTTAGACTTAAATGGTGTTTAACTTTTCATAACTGTTCTTAAATCTCTTCTTTTTAAAAATAGAATAAACATGTTGCTGTCTTGTTTTACACTTCATTACTTCATTTGATTCATGAGGTGTTGCTACAACAAACGTGTACTTTAATGTGCACTTTAATCTAGACTGAAATGCTCTACTCTGTAATCTATCTGATAAATGTCTTTAATTACAGTTATTTAATGAGATGCTGTCTGAACTTGGCTTCACGTTCGACCGCTCATCTTCAGCCTTCTGTGGCATCAAAGAGCTCGCTCGACGCTTCTCCTTGACGTTCGGTATGGATAACCTGAAAACGCGCGAAGCTGTTGCCATGTTGCACAAGTGAGTGACTGCGTTGAGCAAAAACATTTAATTTATACAGTTTGTGTTTTAGCAAGCCAAGAAAGCTGTTCTTGTGTTTTTGTTTGGTTTTAGAGATGGGATCGAGTTTGCGTTTAAAGAACTTAGTCCTCAAGGAGAAGGGGGTCCACCACTTAATCTAGCATTTTTGGATATCCTGAGCGAGTTCTCGGGCAAGCTGATGCGACAGGATAAGAGGACAGTGTGAGTTTGCAGCACAAAAGGCAATGTGAGCTCTGTCCCTAACCAGGAACCATGAGAAGGCTTTAACATGGACTGTTCCTCTGACTCCTACAGTCACATGTACCTGGAGCGATTCATGACGTTTCAGATGGCTCTTCAGAGGGAGGACTGCTGGATGCCCCTCATTGTATACAGGAACTCCCTGCAGGCCGGAGGAGATGATGACACCATGTCTGTCATCAGCGGGATCAGCAGCCGGGGGTCCACCGTCAGGAGCAAGAAGTCCAAACCAGCCGCTGCATGCAAAAGAAAATTGCTTGAAGGTGAGCAGTTTTATATCAGAATTATTTACTTTATGTACTGCACAAACCAAACACTGTGTAACCTAATACAGTACTGGATCTTATTTTTTATTTATTTTCTTTTTCTGTTAGCTAGTTGCTTTGTATGTAGTTCTGGAATATAGAGTCCTCAATGTTGAGGTTTGTTTTCTTTTTTTAAGTTTATTATTAGTATTATTTTTATTCATATAGAGTGCAACATTGGACAAGTCATGAAACGATGCGCGTCTAATTCTGACCAAAAGCACACTGGACTTGGATTTGATTATTTTCCATTGAGTTTTAAAGTACATAATATAATTGTATATAATGTGGCCACCCTGATTACTTGAGAAAACTATGCACTCTAGTTTTACATCGCTTACAAGTATAGTTTCCTGAATGAATGTGATGACTCATGGGGTGGCCGATGATTAATCTATTCAATTCAATTCAGTTTATTTATAAAGCACCAAATCACAACAAAGTTGTCTCCGGGCAATTTACAGGAACATTCACATACATAGAAAAGCCAATTAGTAAAAGTGTCTGTCTAAAGAAGCCAGCACTCATTGAATCGCCACTTTGTCACGGTCTCCCATCCTGAGCAAGCACAGTGGCAACAGTGGAAAGGAAAAAACTCAATTTTAACATGAAGAAACCTCCAGCAGAACCACGCTCAGGACAAGTGGCCATCTGCTTTGACTGGCTGGTTGAGAGGACAGAAAGAAAGACAAACAAACACAGAATGGCAGATCCAGATGGTCGTGTACCTAAAAGACAAAAAAACATGTTGAGGATATAAAAAACGATTACAACTACGTAAAGACTGTAGCAGAGTGAAGAAATGTGGTCAGTTTGTCCTCCAGCAGTCTAAGCCTATAGCAGCATAACTAAGGGACAGCTCAGGAAACCCAAGCCAACTCTAACTAGGATTCATCAAATGTATGATAGCAAAAGCCCTTCCCCTTGGCTCTCTGTTCTTCTCCACAGTGTAACTCCTACCCACTTGAATACTTTGCACCCAAAACTTTCAGGTTTACTTCCATCCCCTTTTCAATTCCCGTCTATAAAAACACTCAACTTGAAAACTACAAGAATTCTCTATTCAGATCCCTGAGCAGGGGGGGACATCAGAGTACCGCTCGTTTCTTTATATATTTTCAGGCATGTTCAGGTATTTTCTTTGATGGACTTTGTGTTTGTCATGTCTCTTTAAGACCGGAGTCATGTGTTAAACATGGAAACCTGGTGTGTCTGCATGCTGGATGAAGTTTCACTGGGTTTATTGCCTCCAACCGCTGCTGTTTTAATAAGAAGACAAACCATTTTGCGTGAGTTGTGTAAATTTGAAGGAGGTATTTTCTCTGCAGAGGAGAACAGCTGCAGCAGCAGTGATGCAGTCTGGATGAACCGTGAGCAGAGCGTGCCGACACCAGTCATGATGCATTCACCCCACCTCACTTCCACGGTGCTGAGGGATCCAAAGAACATGAGGCCAGAGGACAGCTACATGCCCACGTTCAGCATGCCAGCAGAGCAGCACCCTCATCAAGCTCTTCCTCCACAGCAGCATCTACTTCATCAACACCAGGCTGCCATTGACTACAAGTACAAAAACTTCTGTTTAACACCTGCAGTTGTTGCTGTTGTTTAGAATGTAGTAAACTAAGTTCATTATTAAGTTGTATGTTTACTTGACCTCGTCTCTCAGTACCCAGGTTACTTGGATGTTAACACAGAGGCAACAAGCTGAAGCCCATCAGCACCAAGAGCGGGTTAGCATGCACTACGCCAAGATGAGGAACCACATGCAGCAAGCCATGTAAGACAACAGCTGTCTTTAGCGAGTGTTAAGATTTAACGGTAATTAATAAACACCAGGGGGAGAAAATGTTTACTAACAGATTTGTCCTTTGCCTCTCCAGGCGTCGAGGGTCTGGATTAATGGAGGATGATGAGGAACCAATTGTAGAGGATGTGATGATGTCATCAGAGGACCGCTTGGAAGACATGAATGAGGGCATGGATTTTAATACAATGGACATCGATTTGGTAATGAATGCAATACGTATCTAAATAATGTGGACCTGTAGATAAAGTGCCAACACAGTTTTATTTAGAAATGGATCAAATAATTTTTCTTACTTCTAACGATGTCGAGTCTGGTCCTCTGGATGGGTTCTTCTTTGTTCATACAATCTTATTTTAGAAGAAAAGAGATTGTGTTCAGTTCACTTCATGACAATCTTTAAAATTGACTTTCACTTTTTTGTTTGTTTGTTACTTTTCAGCCGGTATCTAAAAATCGCAGGGAAAGGTCCGAACTGAAGACAGACTACTTTGATCCTTCTTCCATTATGGATGATTCGGTAAGGATATATTTAGCTTATTATATAATGTGTACTGTATTGTGTCATTGGATACATTTTAAAAAATGTACTTAATGTTTTCTGACCAGAAAATTATTAAATAAAAATAAATCAAATTAAAATTGAAAGGAATTCTATTGTTTAAAGGTGGGGTGACATGATTTTTTTTACTATGCATAAAATTGCTCAAAATATATATATTTTATCATTTAAATATGTTCGTTTTTGCAAACAAAATGATAAATCACTTTAATTTTGCTTTAAAAGTGATATTGAACTTCAAGCCGTGTTTAATCATGGGAAATCCGATTACACGCGAACGCACCATCTGTGACGTAGTGAGAGGCAGAGCTCTGGGCTTGTCACAGTGCGCGCGTGTGAGCAGCTCGACATGAAGGTCAGTCTGATACAGCATCAGACCTAAATTAGATCCTGTTGTTTCTTGTTCCATCACCCAAACTATTTTCTGCTTCCCAAAATGAAGACAAATAACTCAAATCTTCACATAGATTGATAAATTCATCTGGTTTTAAATTGTCCGCTATTAAAGAGACCAGAGCCCTCTGCCTCTCACTACGTCACAGATGGTGCGTTCGTGTGTAATCGGATTTCCCATGATTAAACACGGCTTGAAGTTCAAAATCACTTTTAAAGCAAAATTAAAGTGATTTATCATTTTGTTTGCAAAAACGAACATATTTAAATGATAAAATATATATTTTGAGCAATTTTATGAATAGTAAAAAAATCATGTCACCCCACCTTTAAAGAATGTTGTTATATTTTTGAATGTAAAAGCAGCTGCATATAGAATAAAAAATGTTTTGTAAAACTACTAAATGCCTTTGTTTAAAACAATGTTTTGTCCCCTGCCATGTAGAGAAGAGAGGGAATTGGAAATATCCTTTGTCTGTCTGTGCATGTTGTGATGATAACTTGGAAAAAATAAGTGAGGTGTGGCTACATTCAGAAGTAAAAAATATCACTTAAAAATTGGGTTGCCATGTCAAAATTCAAAATGACTGCTGCCATGTATGCATATAAGTAAACCTCGGGAGCTGGATAACTTGAAACGTAAGCAACGTGTCGACTTCCATTATGTTGTGTGGCTGCATCGATGAAAGAAAGGTCAATATTACAAATTGGGTTGCCACGTCAAAATTTAAGATGGCCACCACCATATATGTAAACTGGCCACCCTAAATGCTGTCCAGTTCTTATATTGCTTAAAGGTGTAGCTTCCTCACATGATTGACGTAAGATCAATCTGTAGTGGGCAAAGCCACCATTGGCCACCTCTTGGCTCCATCACTGTATCTGCATGGCGTTGGATCAACAACAACAAAAAAGATCAACAAGCTCATAAAGAAGGCTGGCTCAGATCTGGGGACTCTTCTGGAAACTTTGGAGATGACTGTACTGTACAAAGAAAGATTCTTCATAAAATGAAGAACATTATGGACAATCTTCAGCATCCTCTTCATCAGACTCTTACAAAAACAGTGTCAGAGTCTTCTGCTGTAAGACAGACCGCTGCAGGAGATCCCTCCTGCCCACAGCCATCAGCATCTAGCACAACTCTTTAATGAAACCAGGATGATGAGTTACAACAACATTTAAATTCCCTCTGGGATTAATCAAATATTTTTGAACTGAATTGAGTCAAATTGCTCCCTCTGTCTCGGACAAGTGAAAAATAAAAATAAAACCTACCCCTGTTCTTAATGCAATGTAACGCCTTCCCACTTGAATATCTTGCACCAAAAACATTAAGGTTTGCTTGCACTCCATGTTCAATTCCAGTCCAGAAAAACACTCCTCTCAAAAGCTATTAACATCCCAAACAAATCCCGTGGCAACGGGGAGGGGGCGGGGGCGTCAGTGTTGTTAATTTACATGTTGTTCTGTTGTAGCGAATTATCTTCTACCAAATGCTGCTTTTTGTACTTTAACAGAAAAGGATTAAAAACTTGATTGAAATTGCTAAATGATACATTTTATCACACAATTTATAACTTATTTTGTTTCTGCCTTTAGGTCCTCAATGTTCCAATGTTCTAACTTGTACATCAGAATCAGAGGCAGCTGGAATGACCGTTGTCTGTGAAAAGAAGTGAGCTGGACTAACACGACTGGCCTGTAAGACACCAACATTTACACTTCTGTTAAGATTTCGAGGGCGAGCTTGAGCTTGAATATATCAATTCTTTCTGCTGCTTTCACACACCGAACTTTTGTCTGAATGCAAGAAAAAAGGATTCTGTTTTTATTCATTTGCCCTGAAAGCGACTAGGTGTCAACGATCACGAGGCTGGACCTGTCTGAGTCGATGCAGGATGCTGCTTGGGCGAATAAAGGTGCCAGTGCAGCGGCAGGTTTTAAAATAAAGAAGTTAAGCTGAAATATGACTACTATAAGTTGTTTTTGTTTCCATAACAATGTCTTTACATAGTGGCCAATATTTAGGAGGGGTGAACACAATTTTAATAACATCAAAATACAGAATTTAAAAAAGTTTAGAAAGTCTACAACTTTTATCATTCTTTTTGTGTTCAGTTGTTTAGGACTATAGTTATGACGAACTTTGCCAAATACGTAATATAACAGCTCAAATGTAATTATACAGCCATATTTCTATAAATAATTACAGGCTAAATTTCCACGCCTCTCTAATGCAATGCAAACAAAATAAACATCAAGAAGTTTTATAAAAGCAGCACTTACTACGTTAGTGAGGTTATGTTCACTTATCGTCGCAAAAAGTAGATTTTGGCATGGCATGTAGCCATATCATCAGATCTGTGCACAGCACAGGATCATTTGAACATGCGTGTCATACTCTTCAAAGGCCTTGCCACAAGTGGTATATTGCATTCTCAGATTTCTTTGTGATGGTATTTTTTAGAATTGTGTGTTCTGCTTTTATACCTTATGGATAAATTTGATTTTTAGATATTTTGTATGGACAATCAGATGTAAATTAATTGTTTCTAATCATGTTATTTCACACAAATGCTAAAAAAAAAATCCTTTTTATTGGAAATGTGTTACAATAGATATGGCTGTCTGTTTCTATTTTTCTTTATTCTGTAATTAATAGGCGCAGAATTATTGCATTAGTCAAATGTAGTTACCGGTATATGACAAATTGATGGCTGCGTCAAAAAATATTTTTTAATGATGGCATTATAGTTTTTTTTTGTTTTGTTTTGTTTTTTGTAATGGCATTTACAATGTCATGCATAAAATTTTTGACCCAACCTAAAACATTTATTCTCTCTTATAGCAATTGTGTTTATCATTGTAAAGTAACTAATAATACAAGCATGCAATAGTCATGATTTACATTTTGGAAACTAAAGGATTTGAAAAATAGTGAAGACCTTTGTGTTTGTTCCTTTTTTCCTTTGGTTTGCAGTTGTGCAAAGGATGTTTCACACACACACACACACACACACACACACACACACACACACACACACACACA
>JBBPBX010068313.1:0-19164 GCA_038048925.1 Garcialebias charrua
TGTGTATGTATATGCAGTGGCGGCTCCAGAGATATTTTTCTGCAGGTGCTAAGGGGGGGCTAAGCATTTTACTGAGGATGCTATGAAGGATCATTTATTCTTTCAGTTCTCAAAGTCAATGTGTATTACTGTCATTCATGGAACGAAACTATGCACACAGGGTCCCAGTCACATCCAACAAAAATACAAATTGTAAAGAAAAACAGTAAAAAGATCCGAGACATGAAATAAGAAATACACTCAACTAAAAATGCATTAAGCACTACTAGTATGAAACAATGCTCCAAACAATAGCAGCACGAACATGAGTCGGTGTGAGCAGATGAGGACGAGTGAACACAGCAACATGAAATAGATCAGCAGCACATAACCAAATGGTATTACAATGATTTGTTTTCAGTGATAATTCAGACTAGGGGTTCATGAGTCTAACAACCTCGGGGTAGAAGCTTGTAGCCATAACGAAGGGTGAGATGGAGGAAGAAGGGTGACACCTTTTCCATCTCAACTCCACTACAGTACTGTATTTAGTTTTCATTCATTAAAGTTTGGCACCAGCTGGTCAGTTTACTGACCAACAACAACTGCATTAATAGATTCTACTCCACTGACTGATTCTGATTAGTAAAGAGTGAATATGTTTTTACAGGGAGTTCTATACCAGAACAAATGGATAATCATCCAAATAAAGTTGTCTTGTGAAGTTTTATTACAAAAATAATCAAACAAAAAATCAACAACAATAATAAACATGTAATAATAATGAACCAGTCAAGGCTTAATTCTCTTGTCTAAGGCTAAATTAACTCTTTGAGAAATAATTATTTCAGTTTTATACGCGCATGAATTCAGATACAGTTTGACTATTTTAATAAACAGTTTATTTTGGATTTTGGTTGAAAGTAGTTATTTAAAGTGATCAGATAAAATCATTTATTATCACTGCAAGCCAGGAAATGATTTACCAAGTTGTATTAGCTAAAAATGGCATAGCCAGAGGCATCATGTTACCAGTTTCTGCTCCTTACTGGGTCAGTGTTGAGAGCATCACTCGTCTTTCTGGGCTTCAGCTGGTGGATCAGATTGTTTTTCTTTACTCAATATAATCACTGCTTTTGTTTGTTTGTTTGTTTTTTAGTTGTTTTTTACAAGTAAAATATCACATCAACCACATGTTAAAGAATATTAACTCAGATGAAAGAAAAAATAATCTGATATTTTCTTGGGGGTGCTAAGGGGGTGCTGTGACTTTTCCAGGGGGGGCTATAGCACACCCTAGCTCCCCCCTGGAGCCGCCTCTGTGTATATGTATGTGTATGTATATGTGTATGTGTATGTATGTGTGTATATGTACAGGTAGTCCCCGACTTACGGGTGAGTTCTGTCCCTAGGGGGCGCTCGTATGTCAAAAATTCGTAAGTAGGATCACCAATTTTATTTTTATTTTTTTAAATAAATGAATACATGTACAGTACTATACAGTCACCAAGCACTTAGCCTATCCTAACACAGTTTTTAAAGATGAAGGAGTGAGTTTAATTGTCTCCCTTTCACATAAAGGGAGCTAGCTCCCTTTATGTGCTAGCTCCCTTTATGGGAATGGAGCCTGCAGGGAGGAGGGAGACAATTCCACTCACTCCGTCATCTTTAAAAACTGTGTTAGGATAGGCTAAGTGCTTGGTGACTGTACAGTACTGTACATTTATCTATTTATTAAAAATATACTGTACAGTATACATGTTTTTTATTTATAAATAGATAAATGTACAGTACAGTACAGTACAGTACAGTACTGTACTGTACAGCCACCAAGCACTTAGCCTATCCTAACACAGTTAAGGAGTCAGTTGAATTGTCTCCCTCCTCCCCAGCAGGCTCCATTCACATAAAGGGAGCTAGCTCCCTTTATGTGAAAGGGAGACAATTCAACTCACTACTTCATCTTTAAAGGTGAACTATGTAATTTCAACAGGACCCTGGGACTTAGAAAAATTTCCAGCAGGTAAAAGCATTCTGCTCCCTCCCCTCAGAGCCATAGATGACTCTGAGGGGGAGCTACAGTCCGTTCTCTGCTGGACTCGAGTTCTGCAGCTCCGCCCCCTGCTGTGTGTCCGCTCGGTGCGCTTCAATATTCTGTGATTATATGTTAATAAAACATTTTAAAAATATAATAAAACCATAGAGCACTTGTCCAACAACACAAAAACCAGCAGAAATCATCAGAGCTTCACGAAGCAACGTTGGACATGATTTAATTCGCTCGTGACTTCCTCATGTCTGTCAGTCGATGTCTGGAATGTCTGGAATGTTCCGCCCCCACTACATGTCCTGTGGCAGACGCTGCGAAGTTCTGTGTTTATATGATAATATAACGGTTTAAAAAATATAATAAAACCATGAATCACTCGTCCAACAACACAAAAACACCCTGAAATCAGCAGAGCTTCACCAGCCACTTTGGACATGATTTAATTCGCTCGTGAGTCGTGACAAATCAATTTCCTCATTCCTGTGAGTGAAGGATGAAGCGATCACTTGACTTTTGGCAAAAAAACAAAATAAAAGTCCAGCTCTGGGATGAAGAAGGGATATTTAATACATTTGTGTCACATACAAAACAGTCCTGCATCGCTTTGCAATCCTTTGAATGAGAATGTGCGCGGCGCTGAGGCTGGGACAGGCGGGGGCGTGGGTTGGGGCGTGACAAACAACTCTGTTTTTATTGGCTGGTCATTGTCCGGGTCACTCTGTGTTTTTAGTGTTTTTATAAATGCTGATAGAGAAGCAAGGGGACTATAGTTTTTTTCAGAGATTACTTTGTCTAACATCAGTTTGTCAGTAGATAGTGACAGAGTGAAGAAATATGTTAAAAATATATTGTTAGAAAAGTTACAGACTACATTACAAAGTTACATAGTGCAGCTTTAAAAACTGTGTTAGGATAGGCTAAGTTATTCATTTATAAAAAATTAAAAAATATATATATATATTTTTTTTTTTTTTATGAGATGCATATTCGTAAGTCCGGGACCTCGTAAGTAAGAGCGCTCGTAAGTCGGGGACTACCTGTATGTGTATGTGTATGTATATGTGTATGTATATGTTTATGTGTATGTACTGTATATGTGTATGTATATGTGTATGTGTATGTACTGTATATGTGTATGTATATGTGTATGTATATGTGTATGTATATGTGTATGTGTGTATATGTATTTATATGTACTGTATATGTGTATGTATATGTGTATGTATATGTATATCTATACAGTACTGTATATGTGTATGTATGTGTACATGCATATATGTAGGTATGCATGTATGCATGTACATATTAGTCTTTGTTTTTGTTAGATCTGTGTGTTCATGCCCAGAGTTTGATATCTTGACAAAACTACAATTTTTATTTTTTAAGACTGTTTTTAAAATTACTCTGTTATTAGTTTTTAAAGAAACGCTATTTGGGTAATTCTCAAAATACAGGTAGTCCCCGACTTACGAGCGAGTTCCGTCCCTAGGGGGCGCTCGTATGTCAAAAATTCGTAAGTAGGATCACATAGTAAAAAAAAAAAAAAATTTTTTTTTTTTTTTACTTTTTTTTTTTTTTTTTTTTTTTAAATGAATACATGTACAGTACTGGACAGTCACCAAGCACTTAGCCTATCCTAACACAGTTTTTAAAGATGAAGGAATAAGTTGAATTGTCTCCCTTTCACATAAAGGGAGCAAGCTCCCTATGGAGCCTGCAGGGAGGAGGGAGACAATTCAACTGACTCCTTCATCTTTAAAAACTGTGTTAGGATAGGCTAAGTGCTTGGTGACTGTACAGTACTGTACATTTATCTATTTATTAAAAATATACAGTATATACAGTATTTTTATTTTTTTATTGTTTTTTATTTATAAATAGATAAATGTACAGTACTGTACAGTCACCAAGCACTTAGCCTATCCTAACACAGTTTTTAAAGATGAAGGAGTCAGTTGAATTGTCTCCCTCCTCCCTGCAGGCTCCATAGGGAGCTTGCTCCCTTTATGTGAAAGGGAGACAATTCAACTTATTCCTTCATCTTTAAAAACTGTGTTAGGATAGGCTAAGTGCTTGGTGACTGTCCAGTACTGTACATGTATTCATTTATAAAAAAAAAAAAAAAAAATTTTTTTTTTTTTTTTTTTTTTTAATGAGATGCATGCTCTTAAGTCCGGGACCTCGTAAGTCAGAGCGCTCGTAAGTCGGGGACTACCTGTAGTGTTCTGGTAGTTCCCTTTCAGTCTGTCTCTCGGTGCAACATACTTGCTATGGGAATTGTGCCCCCGCGCGATTACCTGAAGGAATATACTCACGCCTTTACGGCTAGGGGCGTCACCGCCGCACCAGAGGCCCCGCACTCTGGGTACTTAAGCGGCTTGCGCCCCTCCATCTTTCTCTTTTTTGCCCTTCACCTCGCTTAAACACCTGAACTTCGTGGGACTTCTCTGTTGTCGCATCGCTCGACTGAGGTGAGCTTGCTCCCTACACTGAGCGTACAGAGAAATTTTCCTGCATATTGCTAGGCTGGCGAAAGCTAGTCCAGCGTTTTTCTACTCACCTTCAAAGTTTTCTTCTTTTCCGCAGCTTTTTCGCTCGACGGCGCTAACTGCGTCACAACCTCCTGCTATCATTAGCAGGCTAACAAGCGTAAGCAAGACGACAGAGAAGACAGCTTCAAACAAAAGAAAACTAGGAACAACTTCGACGCTTCTCGCTTCCCGAGAAGGGAAAACGGAGAACAAGGAGGAGGAAAACCAAGACGACGAGTCCTCGCTCGCGCCCATGCCCCAGCGGCTGCGGCTTCGCCCTCTCGGCGACGGTCACCCACGAGGCCTGTCCTGTCTGCCTAGGGATTCTGCACGTGAGGAAAGCGCTGGAATTCCCCGACTCCTAATCTCACTGCCGTCGAATTTCGGCAGTAGTGAGGAAATGACGGGCTGACGCATTGGCCAAATCCATGGCTAGAAACGCGGCGCCGAAGGTCGCACGTCGCACTAAAGTGCTCGCTCCTGAACTGGAGCCCGACAATGTGGACCTGGAATGCAACGGCCAGAGTCGGAGAGGACAACATGTCGGACTCCTCAGTTGCCGCCGAGGACTCAACGCCTGAAGTGTCCGACCAAGACGCCGAATATGGTCACAAAGGAGAAACTGCAGATTCCTCCCTGAACCTGACGCAAATCTTACCGGAACCGGACTTGTCGGTACCTGCCCTGTTCGACCTGTGCCACAGGGCAGAGGATGCCCTGCAGGTCACGTGGCCAAACCCCACGCCTCGGCAACAGGCTACGAGGCTAGCGGGAAGCTACTTCTACGCGAAACAACCGACAACGTCGCAGAAAATGTCCATTTTTCCAGACTTCCTCATGGAGCTCAAACGCTCCTGGGCGGAACCCGGAGCTTCCATCATGCTGCCATTATCCCAACTCCTTGACGTCGTGGGAATGGAGACAGCAGGCCTCGCCAGCGCATCCCAAATAGAGGAGACTCTGGCGGCTCACCTGGCCCCCACAGCCACGGGGACCAAACCCACACTACCCAGCAGGACCTGCCGCGCTTCGGAGAAACAACTCGAGAAGTACTACAAGGCTCAGGGCCTTGCGGCTCGTGCAATGAATGCATCGACCATGGTGCAGGCATACCTGGCAGAAAAACTCCAACATATCCAGGTAACAAAAGACGAGCAGGCCGTAACGGAAGCCATGGAGGAGGCCCGCCGTGCCTCGGACCTCGTGCTCCGCATGATAGGGACAATAGCCATTTCCCAAGGCAAGGCAATGGCGGAAATAGTTGTCGCCCAACGCCATCTTTGGCTAACTCTGTCGGACCTCCCAGAAAACCAGAGGTCCACTTTTCTCCAGCACCCGATCGAGTCGACGGGACTCTTCGGGGGAGCCCTGGAACGCGTCCAGGCCAGGCTGGAACAAAGACGCAAACAGGCGGAAGCCCTCCGCGAGGGGTTGCCGAGGAAAAGCTTTGCACCCCCAAAGGAAGACACGTGACCTACCACGGAAGAGACCCGCTGGTGGCGGTGAAACCTTCCAGTACCGGCCAAGAACCTCTTCAGTGACCCAATGTGGAAAACAGACTCGAACCTGATGAAGCAGGACGAACTGATAATTTTACAGGTTTGCCCGCCCACGTGGTACGGGAACCTAACCTCTTGAGCCCAGTCTCCCCTTGTAAAAAACTACGAGGAGCGAGTGGCATGTGTGCGCGCACCAAACATGACTCGAATTTTGCATGTGTAAACAAAACAAACACTGTTTCAGACATGTACAAAAATAAAAGTACCAAAGCACAGACTGCCCTGGTTCTTGACTCGAGTCCCATTTTTATAAACAAACCATGTGGTCAAACTATGAACCACAGCAAGATAAACGAGCTCTGCCAAAGACGGTCAGATCTCGCGATATCTTCTGTCGGGCCGACCAACCTGCTCGAAAGAGTGCAAGAGGGGTCAAAGGTCACCCCTCTGGCGCTAAAACACAATGAGCGGCAATTCAACATGCCCTCCAGGCTCAGCGCGCATGCGCAGGCCTGGAAGGCGTGTCTACCAAATGATTGGGTCATGACAACGATACGTCACGGGCTCAAGTTGCAGTTCTCAAAGAGACGTCCCGCTTCACAGGGGTGCTGCAATCTAAAATTAACCCTAAACGTGCACACGTGCTGAGGGAGGAAGTCTCAACAATGCTGCAAAAGGGAGTGATTAACTTGGTCTCAGGACGCAAGCTACGCTCTGGCCACTACAGTAAATACTTCCTGGTGCCCAAAAAGGATCATTCCCTGAGACCGATTCTGGATCTCAGGACTCTCAACAAGAGGATTAAAACATTTAAGTTCAAGATGCTTACACTGCGGCAAGTCCTCCAGTCTGTGAGACCTGGAGACTACGCATGTACAGTGGATTTAAAAGATGCCTATTTTCATATAGGCGTATGGAGGAAACACAGGAAGTTCCTCCGCTTTGCCTTCGAGGGAAACGCTTATGAATTCAAAGCTTTACCCTTTGGTTTAAAGACTGCTCCGCGTACATTTACTAAATGTCTGGATGCAGCCCTGACCCCTCTTAGGAATCAAGGACTCAGGGTCATGAATTACCTAGATGACCTGCTGATTCTGGCTGAAAGCAGAAAGCAAGCCCAGTCACACTCCTATAGGGTGATTTCTCACCTGGAGTCTCTTGGTTTTGTGATAAACCTACAAAAAAGGGATTTGACTCTATCACGGGTTACCGTATTTTTGGGAGTACAGATCGACACCGTCCAGTACAGAGCATGGCTCTCGAAGGAACGAGTTTCCTCCATTCGCTGTTGCCTGGAAAAATTTAAACTGGACCAACGGGTCCCTGTGAAAACCTGCCAACGCCTCTCAGGCCTCTTGACGGCAGCCATTCCCTGTGTGCCACACGCATTACTGAAAATGCGGCCTATGCAGTTATGGCTAAACCAATGAATACAGCCTGACCTGCCTAATCAGGCAGAGAAGGTTAGGATAGATCCAGAGTGCCTGGAGGCCCTGGAACCCTGGAGAGATTTGTCCATTTTCACGGAAGGGGTCTCATTGGGAAGGGTGTCCTCTCGCGTGGTCATCACGACGGACGCCTCAAAAACAGGATGGGAGGCGATCTGTAGAAATCTGAATGCCCGCAGCCTTTGGAATGAACAGGAAGCAAGATTACATATCAACTTCCTGGAGTTGTTGGCCGTATTTCTGTCATTAAAATACTTCTTCAACAAAGGTCTGATTGCTGGAACACACATCCTGGTGAAATCAGATAACAGGACCACAGTGTCCTTCATCAACAGGGAGGGAGGTACAAGGTCCCAGGCCCTCCTAGGACTGGTGCAGAGGATGCTCACATGGTGTGCTCCAAGAATCTTGTCACTTAGGGCGACTCATGTCCCTGGTGAACTAAATTATGGGGCAGACGCCCTCTCAAGAGGACCTCTTTTGGCGTCAGAATGGAGCCTGAACCCACGGATTGTGGAACAGTCTGGTCACGATTTGGGAAAGCCTCTGTGGACCTGTTCGCCTGCAGGGCTAGCTCACACTGTGACCTTTATTTCTCCTTGAGGGGAGCAGATGCTCCATTAGGTATGGATGCTCTGGCACATGATTGACCTGTAGGGGTGCTCTACTATACCTTTCCACCTGTCCCTCTGATCGGGGCGACATTGGAACGGGTACGTCAGGGAGCTCTCTCCTTGATTCTCATAGCCCCCAGGCGGCCACAGAAAACGTGGTTCCCGGAGCTGATTTCAATGCTATCTGGGATACCATGGCAATTGCCTTCTCACAGGGACCTACTGACTCAGGCGCGTGGACAGCTTCTACACCCACGTCCAAAGTTATGGCAACTTTCAGCCTGGCCTTTGAAGGGATCTGGCTGAGAGCCTAAGGCTTTGGTTTCTTTGTCCCAAAACAAACAACAACAACATTAAGAACAAAGATTAACAAGGACCTGAGAGGTTACCCTGTGCTTGGCTTGGGTTTTCTACCTCCACATCTGTCACCCAATTTCTTGTGACGTGGTGGGTCCATTTTTCCTCCTGTTTCTCAGGATGTTCCAATGGGAAAAGGAGATTCATTCAACCTTTATTTATACAGGCTAGCCTCGTTGAGTCACGGGGACTCATTTACAAGAGGGACCTGTCTCACTCACACCAAACAACCATCCACTCTCACACTCACACCTAGGGTCAATTTAGAGTCACCAATCAGCCTAACAAGCATGTTTTTTGGTCTGTGGGAGGAAACCGGAGTACCCGGAGGAAACCCACGCATGCACGGGGAGAACATGCAAACTCCACCCAGAAAGGCCCCGGACCGGGATTTGAACCGGCAACCTTCTCGCTGAGAGGCAGCAGCTCTACCAGTTGTGCCACCGTGCTGCCCATGTATATGTATATATATATATATATATATATATATATATATATATATATATGTATATATATATATATATATATATATATATATATATATATATATATATATATATATGCCCAGTGGAAACATCACGTTGGTGTTTTTTACATTTGGCATTTTTTCCTCTTAGCATGTGCTTTCTGCATTCCCTGCAGAAGGTAGCTGGGAGATGCCTGTCTTTTAGGACGGATGTTCTCACATGCACTTTGCTGAGCATTTCAAGGGCGTGAATGGATTACGTTCCCATAGCAAATATGTTGCACCGAGAGACCGACTGAAACTATATGATATGAAAACGATATGAAACTAATATAAGTGGTATTTTAGAAACTGATCTCAGTGACCACTTGCCAGTTTTTACGATTTGTAAAATGGAAAATAATTTCAGAAATACAATTAAAAGACCAAAATATAAAATAAGCACGACCAAAAGAGCAATAGAAAATTTAAAAAAAGATTTAAAAAAACAAAATTGGAATGGTGTGTATGTGGATGACGTAAACAAATCATATGATGAGTTTATGACTATCTTGGATACCCTGTACAAAAAAAATTGTGTGCAGAAAAATTCCACGCAAAAACGCAATGTTGATCAACCATGGATGACAACTGGACTAAGGAACGCATGTAAGAAAAAGAACCATTTGTATTCTTGTTTCCTGAAAACAAGAACCCCTGAGGCAGAAATCAAATATAAAAGGTATAAAAACAAATTAACAGGAATTATAAAAAAACAGAAAAAGGAATATTATAGTAAATTGCTACAAAACACACGTGGGGATATGAGAGCTACTTGGAATGTAATGAACAGTGTCTTAAACAAACACAAAAAAGTAACGTGTATGTCCAAATGTTTTGTGAATGAAAATGATGTAATGCTAAATGAAAACGAAGTTGCAAATGGATTCAACGATTACTTTGTAAACGTTGGATCAAATCTTGCAAAAACAATTTCCAAAGTGGACAAGGACGTGTGTTACTTAATTAAAGGTTGTGAAAATACATTGTTTCTAAAAGGGACGGATAAAGATGAAATAATCATGATAGTTAAAAAATTTTCAGATAAAAGGTCTAGAGACTGGTGTGACATGGATATGATGGTTGTCAAGGACATAATAACTGATGTAATTGATCCATTCACTTACATTTGTAATCTGTCTTTCACTACGGGCACATTTCCTGATAAAATGAAAGTAGCTAAGGTAGTCCCTATTTTCAAATGCGGTGATAGGGGCAACTTCAGCAATTATAGGCCAATATCATTGCTCCCACAGTTTTCAAAAATTCTTGAAAATTTTTTTTCAATCAGATTAGACGATTTTCTAAAAAAATACAACATTCTAAGTGATAGTCAGTATGGGTTTCGATCACAGTATTCAACATCTATGGCTTTAATGGAATTTATGGAATATATCACCACAGCTACTGACAATAAACAGCATTGTATGAGTGTATTTGTTGATTTAAGGAAGGCTTTCGACACTATTGATCACAAAATTCTCATTAATAAATTGGACAAGTATGGCGTTAGAGGACCTGCACTAAATTGGATAATAAGCTATCTAAAAGATAGAGAACAATTTGTTCAGATAGAGGAAAACAGATCAAACTTTTGTAAAATCACATGCGGTGTCCCACAGGGCTCAATACTTGGTCCAAAATTGTTTAATTTATACGTGAATGATTTAGTGATGGTGTCCAGAAGTCTAAAATGTATACTTTTTGCTGACGATACTACCTTTTTTTATTCTGGTAATGATTTAAATGAAATGTCTGAATGTTTAAATATGGAATTTGTTAACTTACAAAACTGGTTCAAATTAAACAAACTATCATTAAACTTAGATAAAACTAAATACATGTTATTTAGTAAAAAAACAAACACTACGGGTTTCTCTCTAAAAATTGATGATTTTGAAATAACCAGAGTAAGTGAAATGAAATTCTTGGGAGTGGTGATAGATGACAAGCTCACTTGGAAACAGCATATTAACTCGGTTAAAACTAAAATATCTAGATCCACAGGTGTCTTGTATAAAGTTAGGGATTTATTGAATGAAAGAGCATTATACTTGCTTTATAATGCCATAGTTGTTCCACACTTGATATACTGTATAGAGGTTTGGGGAAAGGCGTGCAAAACCTTGACGAACCCTATATTTATTTTACAAAAAAGAGCAGTGCGAACTATTGCGGGAAAACCCTACTGCCATCCTTCGAATATATTGTTTAAACAACTTAGGTTGCTTAAGTTTTATGATTTGGTAAATTATAACATTTTGTTGGTAATGTATAGAGCTCATAAAAACTCATTGCCTCTAAATGTTCAAGTGCATTTTGTAAAAAGAATGAGCTGTTACAACCTGAAAGGAATGGAGATTTTTGCAAAGCCAAAATACAGAACTAGTTTGAAAGGACGGTGTGTTTCAATACAAGGTGTTGACTTGTGGAATAGTTTAGAAAATGTAATTAAATCTACAACATCCATTATAGTCTTTAAAAAAATTATCAAAGCAAATATGTTAATTAAATACTAAATACTCAAATCGCCAAATTGCAAATGTGTATTCAAATTCTGTAAATAGTTTACATTTTGTATCACTGTTGAGTGCCTTGGAAATTTGTATATTTGATTGAGTTATTTTATTGATCTCGCTTTTTTTTGTTGTTGTTATCATTATAGAAAAAAGGGGCAGGTATAATAAGATTTTTTTCTTCTCCCTGTCTCCTTTCATTTTACGTTTTTCTTGTCTTCTTTCATTGTATTGTTACAATGTAAAAAATGTTTTTCTTTACAAAATGTAAAATGAATAAATAAATAAAAAAAAAAAATAAAAATAAAAAAGGGAACTGAAAGTTATGCACCATAACTCATGTTCCCTGAAGGAAGGGAACGAGGTGTAACATATCTGTCCCTTTTCAATGCTGAAAGCTCGGTGAAGTGCAATTTTGGAGAAAGATGGAGGGGCGCAAGCCGCTTAAGTACCCAGAGGGTGGGGCCTCTGGTGCGGCGGTGACGCCCCTAGCCGTAAAGGCGTGAGTATATTCCTTCAGGTAATCGCGCGGGGGCACAATTCCCATAGCAAGTATGTTGCACCTCGTTCCCTTCCTTCAGGGAACATGAGTTATGGTGCATAACTTTCAGTTATTTCTGTTGTACAACAACCAGTTTATACCGTTTACAAATAAAAGTTTGTAACTTTTTCTTTTATTGACTTTATACTATATTGACTTATATTACTATTATTTATAATATTACTTATATTATATAATATTACTTTATTCTTTTATAACTTTGATAGAGATTAAAGGGTCACTGACATTATCTTTGAACTTTGCATAAAATGATACAAGATATATATCTTGTATCATTCAACTATGTTCGTTTTTGCAAACAAAATGATAAATTAATGAAAATTCCTTTCAAAGTGAGTTTAAAATTAAAAACCGTGTTTCTTTAAGGAAAATCCAACTACCGGTACACGCGAAAGCAACATCTGTGCCGTTGCAAGGAGAATGACTTTAGAACGCCCCTTTTAAATATTCATGGCGAACAAAAAATAAAACGATGAAATTATCAATCTAAGTTAAGATTTGAGCGATTTGTCTTCAGTTTGGGAAGCAGGAAGTTAGATGAGCAGAAACAGCAGGTTCTAATTTAGGTCTGCACCCGTATTTTTTTTAGTCTTACCTTTTCAGGAAGCGAGGGAGCTCCGAGGGGGGGCAGCTTTATTTATTCCATTCTTGACGAAGGTCTTACATCTTTTGGGAAAGTGAAAAGGCTCACTTGTTCACTGATGATATTAGAACACCCAAATGTGACACAACGTACCGGCATTTTTCAAGTTATACAAAAAAAGGCGATCTGGCAGAGAATACGTTATGAGTTATCCTAGCACGCAGACTGAAGGTCCTCCTTCCTACGTCACAGATGTTGCATTCGCGTGTAGTCGGATTTTCCTTGAAGAAACACGGTTTTTAATTTTAAACTCACTTTGAAAGGAATTTTCATTAATTTATCATTTTGTTTGCAAAAACGAACATAGTTGAATGATACAAGATATATATCTTGTATCATTTTATGCAAAGTTCAAAGATGATGTCAGTGACACTTTAATCTTAATGAGTCTTTTGGGAGAGGGAGTAACGAGGGATTGGGGGTCTCAGATTGGCTAGGAAGTAAGAAGGAGGGTCTTTGAGGAAAATAGGTTGGAACCACTGGTATGGACTATCAATTATTTTGTTTTCACTTTGGCCTTGATTTGGGACCTTGACCTTGAATCAGAGCGATGAAAAGTGTACACTATTCTCTGTCTGATGATGATACATGTGTATGAAGTGTCATTAAATGATCTTGAGTGGATCTGAAGTTTTGGCCGGACACGAGAAAGTTTACAGACGGATGGAGACGCTCGTCCTTCATCAGGCACATAATAAACAAAGAACAATCAGAACGTCTTTCAATATTTGTGAGAAGAAATGTAACCAATACAAGACAATCAAAGCTTTCCTGTGACAATATTTCAGTTTTTGTTGCACTCCTTAAAAACACACACATTTGGCCAGTACATTTTTTAAAGGTCATTCTGGGGTCAAATTTAAAGCACACAAATGAGGAAAACTGTACCTTTAAGGAATTCCTTGGAGACGATACACAAAGTCTTCCTGCTGCCCCAGATGGCGTCTCTGATGTTGGAGAGATGGTCCTCACCAGGTAGGAAGTCTCTGGCCTCGAAACAACAGCAGAAGCAGTTTTCTTCTGAAAACTGGTTGTCGAGCTTCTTCAGCAGCGCAGCCTCCACCCACCTGTAGTCATTGTTGCTGAAGCACAGGAAGACATCATGCTGCAAGTCGTTCTCACCAGGTGTTGCCTTTGGGCCCTCGAGGACTCCGCTGACTATCTTTCTGTAGATGACGTATATGTGCCCTCGGAGGCGGGCGTAAAGAAGCCCACCGAGCATGATGCTAAGGATGACGATGGCAGATAAGATGAAAATTGCAAAGCGGAGCTGCTGAACAACCTTTTCGTCGTCTTCCTGGCACGGTTCAAAGACCATGGAATATTCCAGCAGGGGAAGGTTGTGGACAGCAGCTGGGAACTCACATCTGTACTCCTGAATGGGGCTCAGGAAGGTGATGTTGGTTGAGTTCAACCAGGTCAGGAAGCCCTCCAGAGTGCAGTCACAGTGGAAGCGGTTCTCTGCCAGGCCCAGGTGACTGAGAGATCGGAAAGTCATGGGATCGGGGGAGGCTAGGAAGTTTCTTGAGAGGTCAAGTAATTTCAGGCTGGCTGGAAAGATATCTCTCTGCAGATAGGTCAATGCATTGGAGGAAAGGTCGATGCGTTCAACCGAGCGGAGACCTCTGAAGATCCCCTGAGGGAGAGCCATTAGTGAATTGAGGCTTATATTTAGTAGGAGCAGATTCTGGAGATGATCAAACAAGTTGAGGCATGTCCCCTGTTCCCACACGGTCTGCAGGGAGCTGCCATGAAGATCCAAGATTTCCAAGCTAATGTTATGAGGCATTTCAACTCCATGGTTTATTTTGCACCACCTGATCATGTTACTGCCAAAAAACAGATACCGGAGATGCTTGAAGTTAGTTAAGATCACATAAACTTCCTCCATGTTTGTTAACCTGTTCTCTGAAACATCTAGATAAATACTGTTTTTACCCATGCTAAAGTCGCTGCCAAGTAAATTTAACCTATTGTCGCTGAATACAAGAACATTTAAACTAGGTAGCGGTGCGAGATCACCCAGCTTCCGCAGCGAATTTCCAGTCAGATATAAATCCCGTAGATTGGGAAGATTGTAGGAGGTGGTGAAGAGACGACACAGGAGACGGGATGCAGGTCTTCACTTTATTCACTCCTACTTTAACTGGCGGGAAAACCACCCAACTCCGCCTTATATACCCACATAACATCCGGTCCTCTGGACCTTTCACAATAAAAGCATCCTTAACACATTCGGTCCACTGGGTGTGAGTAGAGCCCCCTAGTGGTCCACCACACACGCCCCCCCAGAACACCCAGTAAGGTCCATCACTAGTCCCGCATTTTAGGTTTGATTAAACGCCCAGAACGGCTGAACCTGGGCCCTGCAGAACCAGTTTGATGGAGCGGGGGGTGACGATGAGGGGCTGCAGAAGATTCGGGCTCCAATGGTTGTTGAGAGTCTCTGGAAGGAGGGCAGCAATCCGTTAGCAACGTGGATGGAGGTCTGCCCCTGCGAGGAGCCTGGGCCGTAACAACCTGATCATCTGACACAACATGAGCCGGTTTAAGCCTATCAATACAGACAGTCTCAGTACGACCCCCTAAATCTAAAAGGAAATGTTTTGGGCCTGGCTGAAGAACCCGAAACGGTCCATCATACACAGGCTGTAGTGGTGTCCTGTGTGCATTGTGTTTGACAAAAACAAATTTAGAGGACTCCAGACTCTTAGGGACAAATGACTGAGGTAAACAATGGTGTACCGGGCCAGGGACACGAACGGAGTCCTCCTGAGACGAAAAATGTTGCAACGGCGGGGCGAACTGTGGTGAGGGTACCTCAGGTAAAAACTCACCGGGGACGCGCACAGGTTGACCGTAAACCAGTTCAGCCGGGGAAGAGCTCAGGTCCTCTTTGGTTGCGGTACGTAAACCTAACAACACCCAGGGAAGACGGTCAATCCAGTTGTCACCGGTCAATGCAGCTCGCAGTGCAGCTTTCAATGACCTGTGAAACCGTTCACACAAACCATTAGCTTGAGGGTTGTAAGCTGTGGTCCTGTGAACGTTCGTCCCCAGGCCCTTGGCCATGGTAGACCAAAGCTCAGAAACAAACTGCGGGCCCCTGTCTGATGTAATGTCTGAAGGGGGGCCAAAACGTGCAACCCAGGTAGACAAAAATGCCCGGGCCACCACTGCAGCCGTTGTGGATGTCAGAGGAACCACCTCAGGCCACCTGGTGGTCCGATCTATCATAGTCAGCAGATGAGTAAAACCTTGTGATGGAGGCAGAGGGCCCACCAGGTCCACGTGCACATGGTCAAACCGCCGACTAGGGATAGGGAAAGGTTCCAAAGGTGCTTTGGTGTGCCTGTCAACCTTAGCACGCTGACATGGGACACACGCTGCTGCCCACTCCTTAACCGCTTTACGCAGACCGGGCCAAACAAACTTTGAACTGACCAGTTTCACCGATGCTCTAACCCCTGGATGCGAAAGGGAATGCAAGGAGTCAAAAACGCGGCGTCGCCATGAAACTGGAACCAGGGGGCGGGGCCTGCCAGTAGAAACGTCACAGAGCAGGAGAGGACCTCCGTCATTCACCTGCCGTTCCTCCAACTCGAGGCCCGTGGGCCCGGACTGGAGCTCGAGTATTTCTGCGTCGCTACGTTGGTCCGCAGCCATGGCAGAAAAATCGATGCCCACGTACACGGGGGAGATCAGCACCCGGGAGAGACAGTCGGCCACCACGTTGGACTTTCCAGCCACATGCTGAATGTCTGTAGTAAATTCAGACACCGCTGCGAGGTGGCGTTGCTGGCGAGCAGACCAGGGGTCAGAAATTTTCGACATGGCAAACACCAAGGGTTTGTGGTCAACGTATGCAGTGAACTGGCGGCCTTCCAGGAAAAACCTGAAATGGCGTGTAGCTAGGTAAAGCGCCAGCAACTCTCTGTCAAAAACACTGTATTTAAGCTCATTGTCCCGCAGCGTACGGCTGTAAAATGCAAGCGGCTGCCAAACTCCTGACACCTGCTGTTCTAACACAGCCCCCACCGCGACATCAGATGCGTCTGTTGTCAAAGCTATTTGTGCCGCCGGGGATGGGTGGGCCAGAAGGGCAGCAGTGGCCAGTGCAGCTTTAGCATCACCAAATGCCTGTAGGCGTTCTGGTGTCCAGTCAACACTGTCGTTGGGCTTTTTCTTTTTCAGCGCTCCATAGAGCGGGCGCAGCAGTTGTGCTGCCCTGGGGAGGAAACGGTTATAGAAATTCACCATTCCCAAAAATTCTTGTAGCGCTTTAACAGACTGGGGCTGTGGAAAATCTGACACCGCCTGCACTTTGTTTGGTAACGGGACAGCACCACTGGCAGAAATGCGGTGGCCCAAAAAGTCAATGACTGGCAGTCCAAACTGGCATTTTGCTGTATTTACAATCAGGCCATGTGCTGCTAGGCGCTGAAAAACCTCGCGGAGGTGGGACATGTGCTGCTCAGCTGAGCTGCTAGCCACCAGGATGTCGTCCAAGTACACAAATACGAAGGACAGACCCCTTAGGACTGAATCCATCAACCGCTGAAATGTTTGTGCTGCTCCTTTAAGACCAAAAGGCATGCGCAAAAACTCAAACAGGCCGAAAGGCGTGATCACAGCGGTCTTAGGGACATCCTCCACATGCACAGGGACCTGGTGGTACCCCCGTACTAAATCTACTTTTGAAAAAATAGAGGTCCCATCCAGGTGCACTGAGAAATCCTGGATGTGGGGGATGGGATAACGATCGTTCTCTGTGATGTTATTAAGGCGGCGGAAATCCCCACATGGTCGCCATTTGCCGTCTGCTTTGGGCACCATGTGCAGGGGGGAGGCCCACGGGCTGTTTGAGCGCTGCACGATGCCTAAATGCTCCATGTTAGCAAACTCTTCCTGTGCTATTGCTAGCTTAGTAGCATCGAGGCGGCGTGCCCGTGCGAACACCGGGGGACCTGTTGTGGGAATGTAATGTTCAACCCCATGCTTTGTGTTTGTGTTGGCAAAGTTAGGAACAGTTAGCGAGGGAAACTCAGACAATAAACGTTGAAACACATCACCCGAAGCTAAAAAATTAGCATGCATTAGAGGCCCAGCTCCTCGCGTCTCGCAAGGCAGTGACGAAAAGGACACCGCGTCGATTAAACGTCTGTTAGCCATATCAACCAGGAGCCCGTGAGCACAAAGAAAATCGGCCCCTAAAATAGGGACTGAGCTAGCAGCTACCACAAAGTTCCACTGGAAGTCTCGTTCATGGAAACGAACAGTCACCAACCTTTCACCAAACGTCTTGATGGGTGAGCCGTTAGCCGCGGTTAGCTGCGGCCCGCAGCCTTCAGCCAACGTGTCGGAGCCAGACGGGGGAACAAGGCTCTTCTGCGAACCAGAGTCCACCAGGAACCGCCTCCCCGACCTCGAGTCTTCGATGAAAAGCAGCCTTTCCTTGTCGCCAACGGCCGCGGCTGCTAGCGTGCGTTGGCGTTGTCGTTTCCCTGAGGTTTGTAGAACTGCACGGCGGGACGCACCGTCGTGCTTTGGCGCCAAAACGCTTGTGGTAGTAGCAAAAGGCGGCTCCTGTCCGCCCGCGGCTAGCGACCCCTGCTACCACCGATGGCTCGTCCGGCGCTGAGGGCGTTACTTGAAACTCGGGCGCTGCTGGAGATCCGTGGGCCGCCATCTGGACTTCGAAGGTCCTTGTCGTTAGAAGAATGCGGTCAGCTTCTCCAGCCAGCGCGCGGTAATTCTTCTGCTGCAGAAACGTGGAGTTGGCCAGGACATTACGCACTTGTGCTGGAAACTTGCGGAGGAGAAGGTGGCGGAAGAGGAACTCGCAGTCGCCTGAGCCCCGCAAGGCTAACATGCCTTCCACTAGCTCCAAAGCTGTTCCATCGCCCAAACCGGGGAAAGAAAACAGTTTCTCCGCGCGCTCCGCGTCTGAAAGCGTATAACGCTGCAGAAGGAGCTCCTTGATTGCGGCGTATTTTCCTTGAGCAGGAGGGGCCTCGAGCAGGCTCATTACCCGCTGGGCTGACCGTGGGTCCAGCGCCGCGACCACATGGTGGTATTTGGTGTCGTCTGAAGAAATCCCGCGAAGGACGAACTGCGCTTCGACGTGTGCAAACCACGCCGGGGCGGCGTTCAGCCAAAAGTCCGGCATCCTGGCGGACACCGCAAAAGCGAGCGAGGCCGCCTGTGGGGGTTCCACCACAGGGGACAGCTGAGGGGAGCTGGCTGTAGCTTCATGCGTCGACATATTCAGCTCACGTGGGTCACCAATTGTAGGAGGTGGTGAAGAGACGACACAGGAGACGGGATGCAGGTCTTCACTTTATTCACTCCTACTTTAACTGGCGGGAAAACCACCCAACTCCGCCTTATATACCCACATAACATCCGGTCCTCTGGACCTTTCACAATAAAAGCATCCTTAACACCATTCGGTCCACTG
>JBBPBX010068314.1:0-19163 GCA_038048925.1 Garcialebias charrua
GTAGACCTAAATTAGAACCTGCTGTTTCTTGATCATCTAACTTTTTGCTTCCCAAACTGAAGACATGTAGCTCAAATATTCACTTAGATTGATAAATGCGTCGGGTTTTAAATTGTCCGTCCTAATATGTAAATGCAAAACCGTGGAGCCCTCTACGTCTCGTTACGTCACATATGCTGCGTTCACGTGAAATCGGATTTCCCATGAATAAACACGGCGTGAAGTTTAAAATCAATTTTAAATCAAAATTAAATATATTTATAAGTTTGTTTGCAAAAACGAACATATTTGAATGATAAAACATATATACCGGTATGTAGTGCAATATGATGCATAGTTACAAGAGAATGTCAGTGCAGCTTTAAACATGGTGTTTGTTATGGACAATCCATGACGAGCACAGAAGTCAAATAACAGAACCTTCTGTTACAAAGAACACCACTTGGATTCAGATTAAGGGGGGCTGTTCCTCCCAAGCACACCCCTCCAGGTCTCACTGTCATTCCCCACGTGAGCGTTGAAGTCCCCCAGTAGAACAAGGGAGTCCCCAGGAGGCGCACTCTCCAATACCCCCTCCAAGGACTCCAAAAAGGGTGGGTAATCTGAGCTGCCGTTTGGCGCATAGGCACAAACAACAGTCAGAGCCCGTCCCCCCACACGTAGGCGGAGGGAGGCTACCCTCTCGTTCACCGGGGTGAACCCCAACGTACAGGCACCAAGATGGGGGGCAACAAGTATGCCCACTCCTGCTCGGCGCCTCTCACCAGGGGCAACTCCAGAGTGGAAGAGTGTCCAACCCCTCTCAAGGAAACTGGTTCCAGAGCCAGAGCCATGCGTTGAGGTGAGTCCGACTATTTCTAGCCGGAACCTCTCAACCTCACACACCAGCTCAGGCTCCTTCCCCACCAGAGAGGTGACATTCCACGTCCCAATAGCCAGCTTCTGTAGCCAAGGATCAGACCGCCAGGGTCCCCGCCCTCGGCCACCACCCATCCCACATTGCACCTGACCCCTTTGGCCCCTCCCACATGTGGTGAGCCCATGGGAAGGGGGACCCATGTCTCCTCTTCGGGCTGTGCCCAGCTGGACTCTGGGTAAAAGCCTGGCCACCAGGCGCTCGCCAACGTGCCCCATCTCCAGGCCCGGCTCCAGAGTGGGGCCCCGGTGACCCGCGTTCAGGTGAGGGAACATTGATTCCATTAGTTTTACTCATCATTGGGGTCTTTGGGCTGCACTTTGTCTGGTCCCTCACCTAGGACCTGTCTGCCTTGGGTGACCCTACTAGGGGCATGAAGCCCCTGACAGCATAGCTCCTAGGATCATTGGGACACTCAAACCCCTCCACCACGGTAAGGTGGCAGCCCAAGGAGGAGCCAGATATGCTTAAGAATAGATTTTTATTTATTTATTAAAGGACAACACCCACCATGACAGTAACAATTCACCATATTGGATAATTACTGTAGTAGAATATGATGTCTATTTTCATTTTTGCAATTGGGCCAGGCGAACGTTAAAAAAAAAACCCAAAAAACAACCGAGTCCCGGATGAATCCGGAAACCCGGCCGAAGATTGCCGAAGTGTGAAATCACCTCATTGAAGTCTCCCCCTAAAAAGGCAGGAGTGAGTTCGCCATGGAGGTTTATGAGAGAACTGCAGTTGATCGTGTCCTACTTGGATGCATGATCTCTAAATATTTCCTGGTGCAGTTGTGTGTACAGCTGGACCAGCTGGTCCAGCTAGTTTCCTAGCCATGTTTAATAGCGCTCCGTTTTTATTTGGTGCAGTTGTGTGTACAGCTGGACCAGCTGGTCCAGCTAGTTTCCTAGCCATGTTTAATAGCGCTCCGTTTTTATTTATTTATTTATTAGAACACCGCTGCGTAGGGCTGGGCGATATGGAAAAAATCATATATCACGATATGGACTTTTTTATATCACGATAACGATATATATCACGATATATACAACACGATGTGTGTATGTGTGTACAGGAAAAATTTGGACCAAAGTTTTTTTATTTTATTATTTTACTACAGATAGTTACAATTATAAGAATGTGAACAAAACGAACAAGGAAATTTGGACCAAAGTAGAAACTAGATCTACCTAAGATCTACCTTAATTCAAGGAGTACGATTATGGAATGACTTAATGCCAAATGACAAATGTTAAGGAAGCCAAATCATTCCTTGTATTTAAGAAACTGGTAAAAAATGAATTGCTAAAAAAAATAAATGAATCTAATTTAATGTGTGATATATGTGAATTGAAAATTGACTGAGTTATTTACTTATTTTGTTATTATAGAAAATATTGTTTGAACTGTTATTAGATGAATAAGGAGCAGATTTAATAAGATTTATTCTTCATCTGCTACCTTTCATTTTTTTTTTTTTTCTATTATGAATACGTTAATTGTTGTATTTCATATTATAAAATGAATAAACTAACAAACAAACAAACAACTCCTTTTCTACTTTGGTCCAAATTTTTCCTGCAGGTGGCGGTAGAACAACAGCTGCTAATTAAACTCACGAAGAAGAAATCCGCTCTGAAGTTTGAGTAAACAAAGCAAGAAACAGAAAAGAGAAAACGTTGCGTTTGATTGCGGTTCTGTTATGTCTCTGGTCTGTTTTGTATTGGTTAACTGGACCCGAGTTCGGACTCGGTTGGACTCTGGGTTCGTGTCCTCTGGACCCATTTTGTCTCAGAGTTTCAGCGGAGCGAAACAATGGAAGCTAACAAGGTGAGCTTCCCCCTCTTTTTGGTAAAAGTTATTCTTCTTAGGCTGCCTGTGCAGCTGTTTTCTCCTTGTTGAGACTCTATGGTTGAGACACCGGCTTCATGCGCCTGCGGCTCTGTTGCTCTCGAGTTTAACAACGTAAAGCATGTGTTGCAAACCCGCGCGTGCGTCCAACATAAAGCAGCGCCGTCATCTCGCAAAACCCCATATGAAGCTTCTTTGCGACAGTTATTTTTTTATTCTTATTTATCACGATAGAGACGATAGAAGGAAAGTAGCACGATAGACACGTTTCTATCGTCCCCACGATATATATCGTCATATCGCACAGCCCTACCGCTGCGGTTAAAACGCTGCTCTCACTCATGCCTCCTACCCACTGCCCCCTTTGTCGAGCGGCCGAAGCGGCCGGATAACACCGGTTTACATTCAAAGTCTATGGAGGAGACGCGTGGAGTCACGGCGAACAAGGAAGCGGCGAGATTCGAGTGATCGAAGCGGCGCGACGGCAGCCTGCACACGCACGCGCGCGTCGCCGTCGAGCCGCAGACGTCCCAAATGTTGATCTCTGGCGGCTCGACGCATCCGGCAAACAGTCGGGAGAGCCTCGCTATCTGATTACACAACCACAACGGGACTTTTTTCGGACTTTTTAAACTCACCGGATCGAGCCTCCAGGAATTGGACCCAAACTCCGGTAAGAAACGTGGCATTTTTACAGTTGCTGCTGACAGGCTGCTGTCCTCTCCAGTGTAGATCACCCCAAACATAAAAAAAAGTTTTAATCTCATCGAAGACCGTCGGAGGTGCAGTTAAAACAACAACTGAACCCGGAAAACAAGCCAGAGACCCCTCCCTCTGCTACCCCCTAGTGTACGTCATCAGACGGTGTTCAGTGGTTCAGTGGGACCGTGACCAGCGGCAAAAAGGGGACGGCAGGCGCGTTTCGAGTTGTGCAGTGGGTAGGAGGCATCACTCCTCTGCCCGCTGCCCCGGAGCCAGCCGCGTCTTCTCCCGGCTGCGTTCTGCTGGTCACCTTTGAAGTTCCTTCACGCTGTGGTTAAAACTGTTGCTGCTCTCATGGTGTGTTCACACAGAGCAGTGTTTTGAACCTCCAAAATGCTGCTCACGCACGCAAGTGGACGCACTTGTGAATGTAGCGTGTTCAAAACTGAACGCCAGAAGCCAGAAGCTGCTGGGTGTGTGGGAGGAGCTTACCGGTACACAGAGCCCTGCACACGGAGTCCTGCTCACTCCGCCAGGCGAGGAGGAGCTGTTTATTTCCGTCTCTGTCGAGCAGACTTGACTGGTCGTGAAGGACTTGTCGCGAACACACAGCTACAATGAGTTTCTCTTCCATAGTTCACGAGCTCGCGGGTCTTTTCTTTTTTTTTTCCGACAAACAATACGTCACATAGTGCGCGCGCACCCTCGTTTCCGCGTCACATAGGGACTCTCCCACTGCCCCCTCTCTTCTGCCCCCCGACTCTCCCTGATTGGTTGACACACCAACCAATCAGGTGGAGTTGAGCGGCGTTTGAAAAGTTTGAACCGCGAAATCTTCAACATGTTGAATGCTCGGTTTGGAGGTGGAAGCCGGTTCACGTGCACGAAAAAACGCTACTCAGCACGCTCAACACGCACGCGACCTGACGCCAGACGCCAGGAGGTGGCTGGAAGTGCGTCCACCATTGATTTTACATGGAGGCTGGAAGCTTGCAGCTTGAAAACGCTGCTCTGTGTGAACACACCATCACTCTGCCCATGAGAGGAGCCAGCCGCGTGTCTTCTCCCGGCTCCGCGTTTCATCAGGGCTCGGCTCCGTAGCCTTGCGGGGAGCATGCGCGCTCAGAGCTCCTCTGCGGCTGCCTTTTTAATTCTGTACTCCCCGACCTGGCTGTCGGGTCACGGGGAGAGAATAAAAAGTGGGTGCACGCTCAGAATATGACATCAGTGAGTGACCGCGGGATTAATCAACATGCAGATTTATTAACAAGGGAATATTAAATATGTTTCGCTTTTTTTTTTTCTTCTCTGAGCAGTGGAGGTGCTGTGTTGATCAGCAGACAGTTGTCCAATTATTACTGAGTAAATATTAAAATGACACAACACGACTACTTGTAAAAGTCTGACGTTTGTCCCACACATTGTTTTTATTAGTTGTATTCTCTGGTCAGAAGTTGATGCATGCTTGTTATAACTCCGCCTATAACTCCAAGGCGGAAACTTCAGTGATGACAATGCCCATATATGGAGAGGGGCAGATTTTCCCGGAGCTGCATGCTAAAATCTGCTATAAATCATGAAATAACACATTTAGCTTTATTTCTCTACAATATAAATAAACGCTCCTGTTTTATTTTTAAATAAACTAATAAATATTAATGGCGATGCAATTTGAAAACATGGTGGGTGTTGTCCTTTAAAATTACATCAATATACTGTAAGTGAATATGGCTTTTTTTAAACACTCACTGAGTAGGGAACAAAATAAAAGCTCTACATAAATGCAATCATTTATTCTTCATATTTCTCAGAGTTGCTTTAACCCTCGTCCGTCTTCTTATTCCTTCCCTCTTCATCTTTCTCCTGGCTGCTGTAACTGCAGTGAATGACCAGCAGTTCTAATCAGCACGTTTGGTGCCAAGACTGCTTTTAACAACGCAAACCAACTTGGATCCATGAAACCAACCCTAAACTTTGTGGTTATAAAGGAAAAACACATACTCTTAATGCTTTTATTCACCACCAGATATATAAAACTCATGTTGACAAGTGAAGTACTAAAATACTGTACAGACACAGGAGCGTCCAGGATTTTTGCCAAGTTTAGGAGTCTTGTTGCATGTGTCCCCCCACCCCCCAAAAAAGCCTCCACAGTTTTACTGTATAAAGAAAAGTCATCTGAACCCTCCATTACTCAGCTTCCCTGCTACATACTCTCCCTCTCGTTCTACTCATCCGTCTTTTTATCCCTTCAACTTCTTTTGGCCCAACGCCAAACAAATCCCAACTTTACACAACAGGTTTTACTGATTATGTAGCTGTTGTTGGTGTACACACACATACACCACGTGTGTGCGACGTGTGTTTAACACTTAGGGCTAAAGCTGAAGGAAGTGGATGTACGAAGTGAAAAACACCTCACATCCTCATGCTGAAAGTGCTGCACAATGTGAAGAATATTTGGAAATCAGTGATTGTGGTCTGTTAATGAACTGTTTTGCTTTTCACTGCAGAGCCCTGTTTTGGTGCATTTGTGATTTATATAATGCAAAAAGTAAGCATTGCCAAAAAACTTGCAAGTTGTTTAAAAGTCTGCATACAATGAGATTTTTGTTTAGAATTGCCTTTAGGTGGCTAAAACAGAGGGTAAGAATTAGGGATGCACCGATCCATATTTCTTACTTCCGATCCTTAAATCTGGGTTTCGACCGATACCGATACTTTCCCGATCCGATACCATTCATGTATATGAGGCTGTAATAAATTATTACAGCCTTAGCCAGCCACTAATATTCACTTTACAGCAAGGAATTAAAAAAACATGTTTTGTGTTAGCAGGATTTAATTGTAACTAAGAAACATCCAACATTAATAAAACTTACCTCAAGTTGCCTTTTTGGACATGCATGAACATATTTGTATACACTGTACTTCTAAATAAATCTTCTCTTGGTGGTGCAAATTCTGCTAACACAAAACATGTGTTATGAGCCGGGAAAAATAAACAAACACGGGGAATAAATGTGATTTACAACAATAATATTTATTTTTGCATAAAGGGGTTTTAAGTTTAAAGTTAACAACATAGAATAACAAGGAAGTGACCAAAGATATTTAAAACTGTTATCTGCCCTCACATGCACTAAGGAGAAAACAAAATACTGTACAACTCAACAAAACTGGGCAGACCAACAAAAGAAAAAACTCAAAGAAGGACAGCAGGTGACACTGAGATCAACTGTAAAAAACAAGACAAATTTATTAACTACAAAACTTTAATAGAGACACTCTTAAAAACAATTTAAGAATCACTGCGCACCTGCGGCGTCTGATAAGCCCACACCCAGTCACAGCAAATCCCGAACGGCACAGAAAAGTGTGTTATTGTCGAGCTAGAACAGTTATGGTACTAAGGTTTTTCAGCTGCATTTGACGTCATCCAATCAGATTTTTTCCATCTGTACTGGTGCTAAATGCAGATAAACCCAAAGGGATATTGTTTTCAAACAGGAAATCGGTACCAGCAGTTCCTCCTTCTATATTATCTACGAATGGTGTTCCTTTTGAGTTTGTCAATTCCTACAAATACTTTGGTATCCTGGTCGATTTGCATCTCTCTTTTAAGCATCATGTTGAAAACTTGGTAAAGAAATTGAAAGTAAAATGGGGTTTCTTTTTTAGAAATGGGTCCTTTCTAACTCTGAATGCTAGGAAACGCCTTGTAACTGCTACATTCCTTCCCTCCATTGACTATGGTGACATTATTTACATGAATGCACCTGCCAGCTGCTTGCAGATGTCGGACGCTGTCTATCACGGTGCATTAAGATTTACAAGTGGCTGTAACTGTACCCATCACTGCACCCTGTATTCACTGGTTAACTGGACATCATCAACTTCACACAAACTTTCTCACTGGTACATTTTCATCTTTAAATCACTTTTTTTTATTTACCCTTTATTTATACAGGTAGTCTCATTGGGCCACAAGAACTCATTTTCAAGAGAGACCTGTTAGGGAGCAGATGGTGGGGGTTAAAGTGTATCTTTCACTTTAAACACATGTTGTTGCCTTTTCAACCTAACATGTCTAAAACTCCAATTTTCATCAAAAATACGGATCATATCTCAAAATAAAATGTGCTACTACTACCTTTTTTGTCTTCCCTCGCTACTCTGTCTAAAAATAGTGCTCTCAGCGGTAAACCGGAAGTGACATCACAGGAGGGGAACGTTTGTGCTTTAGCTAAGAAAGATATGGGATTGCACCAGGAGGAGGCGACAGATTACAAAGTTGTTTTGACATAAGTATGTCATCTCTGACTATTACATCAAATATCTAGCCAAATAACTTCTAGATATATACTACCTAAAGCTAAAAATGGTTTATATTACATATAGCCTAAATATAGAGATACAGCATTAATTACACCACTGATGGATTTAACTACTTTAGCCTTAGCTCCCTAAACAATTACTTTTTCCATCCTAAACCACTCATTGGATATTTTTCCTGCTTTCAGAGTGTAATTATACAGGGCTTTTTTACTAAACGATTGCCTGTATAGCACATTTGAGATGAAATTCGATTTTTTATTAATTTTTGAAGACATGCAACACGGTCGCGCTAGCATAAAATTAGCATCGTTTTTTCTTCCATCTAAAGTCATTCATATCTCCTAAACCACTCATTGGATATTTTTCCTGCTTTCAGAGTGTAATTATACAGGGCTTTTTTACTAAACGATTGCCTGTATAGCACATTTGAGATGAAATTCGATTTTTTATTAATTTTTGAAGACATGCAAAACGGTCGCGCTAGCATAAAATTAGCATCGTTTTTTCTTCCATCTAAAGTCATTCATATCTCCTAAACCACTCATTGGATATTTTTCCTGCTTTCAGAGTGTAATTATACAGGGCTTTTTTACTAAACGATTGCCTGTATAGCACATTTGAGATGAAATTCGATTTTTTATTAATTTTTGAAGACATGCAAAACGGTCGCGCTAGCATAAAATTAGCATCGTTTTTTCTTCCATCTAAAGTCATTCATATCTCCTAAACCACTCATTGGATATTTTTCCTGCTTTCAGAGTGTAATTATACAGGGCTTTTTTACTAAACGATTGCCTGTATAGCACATTTGAGATGAAATTCGATTTTTTATTAATTTTTGAAGACATGCAACATGGTCGCGCTAGCTTAAAATTAGCATCGTATTTTGTTCCATCTAAAGTCACTTATATCTCCTAAACCACTCGGTGGATATTTTTTCTGCATTCAGAGTGTAATTATACAGGGCTTTTTTACTAAACGATTGCCTGTATAGCACATTTGAGATGAAATTCGATTTTTTATTAATTTTTGAAGACGCAACCGGGTGGACCTAGCTGCGGTTTAGCTCTGTATATTTTGGAATTTATAGCTCCTAACCTAAACCACTTTCAATCAAAAGATTAATAAATTATATTCATGTCCTTACTTCTGAAGTCAATCCTGTATTCGTTCAGGTCGCTGTCGATGTAATCCTCCTTGACAAATGCTGTCAAATCACAGAGTTGGTCATGACGCTTCTGTTGGTGAAATCCTGCCTTTTCATCTGGACAAACCTCACACAAGCTCTGAAAGCTGGGTTTTTTTGGTGCAGGAAATCGATGTCCAGACAAACTGGAGTTCGAACAACCCCCGCACACACAAATATTAACCATTATGACCATTATTGGACCTTTTTCACTTCAATACAACTCAATACAAAACAACAACTTCCGACTATGACGCCCCCTCTACTTTCGTCACTGTCACGTGACTCCAAAACCGCGCGTTTTTTTTAGGCTCAGTTTTTTTCCCCCTGATTTGTGTCTGTAAGGCTATTGGTATTAATTTGGAAAGCAGGGAGGATTATCAAAATTACTTATTACCTCTAAATATTATGTTTCTGCCCAAAAAACTAACATGAAACATACACTTTAAGGGCCTTGCTCAGGGGCCCAGAGTGGGGTGAATGAGGGTGGAGGCAGATGTGGGTGTTTCACCTTTTCCCACCCACATCTTGATGCTGTCTGTACCGGGTCTTGAACCGGTGATCTTCCGATCACAGGCCCACCATCTATAACCTCTTCGCCACCACTCCCCCACTTCTTGGTCTCTTGCCTTCATACATCTCCTCTTATATGTCACTGTCAGTGCAGCTACAGCGTGCACTCTCAAGACATGAACAGTACCTGCTGTGGACCGAATTTGACAACTACTCCTGTAAGAGCTTGCAAAAAGATCTGAAACTCTTGACCTTGACACCTCTAAGGGATTTTAAACAACTGTTAAGTTCATGGAAAAAAACAACAAAGGCGTGTTGCTGTTTTTAGTTTTTATATCTTTTTTTTTTCTTCATTTATATGCTTTTATGATTATTTTTCATTCATTCAACCTTTATTTAGTCAGGTAAATCTTATTGAGCTTCGAGGGCTCATTTACGAAAGCGACCTGCTACAAACTAAAGAATGATGAACATCAATGATACAAATACATTAAACAATAAACAAAACAAAAGAAAAAGTAGCTGTTGTCTGTACCTCATCTGTGTTCTTTGTTTAAAACAGGTCTCTTGTAAACGAGTCCTCATGACTCATTAGCCGTGTTTCCATCAAGGTTTCTAGGTGCGCATTTTGAAGTATCGCAGCAGAAAAGCTTAATGGAAACGGCAAAATGCGCAGTTACTTCCTGAAATTCGCCAAAAAGTTTATACGCTCGCTTGAGGTGGTTTTTGGGATCTTCGAAACCGAGCAGATGCGCAAAACGACAGATGGAAACACATTTGCCGACTCGTGCTGCCGAAGCGAACATTCACGTCACGTGACTGATCAGCTGTTTCCGCTCCGGACAACATGTAACATCGCTAAAACTAGTTGGCATGACAGAATAAATACAACTTGCCCGATAGCAACACGTACCTGAAATATTCTCTCCATTTTGACGAGATGTGTGGCCGGGTTCTGTTTTCAACCGCTACTTCCTGTTTACTGTAGACATGCGCAGTGCTGACGTCTGACGTAATGACGCTGACGTCTGACGTAATGACGCTGTGCGTGGCTTGGTAGATGCGCTACAAGTCAGTAGATGGAAACACTTCTGCTTCGCATTAATTTGTATTTACATATTTGCGAGATTTCAAAAATTAGCTCAAAAATCAAAATGAAAATGGATGGAAACACAGCTATTGACTAACCTAGGTTGAATGAATGAACACTACACCCCATAGCTAGTCACTGTATGAGATGTTTGAGCAACAAATGCTTGGTCGATCCTTTTCATTCATTCAACCTTTTATTTATACAGGCTAGCCTCGTTGAGTCACGGGGACTCATTTACAAGAGGGACCTGTCTCACTCACACCAAACAACCATCCACTCTCACAATCACACCTAGGGTCAATTTAGAGTCACTAATCAGCCTAACGTGCATGTTTTTAGTCTGTGGGAGGAAACCGGAGTACCCGAAGGAAACCCACGCATGCACGGGGAGAACAAGCAAACTCCACCCAGAAAGGCCCCCGGACCGGGATTTGAACCGGCAACCTTCTTGCTGAGAGGCAGCAGCCCTACCAGTTGTGCCACCGTGCTGCCCAATCCTAATCCGTGTATGGTTCGTTCTTTGGTTTATCCTGCTTGTTAGTAAAATATCTGGCATTAACTCAGTCAGTTTTATCACAATAAATCAATAAATCATTTACATTTGTGCTCCAGGACAAAAACAATTGCACGCATGTAAAAAAAACAAAAAAAAAACAACAGGTCTCTCTTTAAATACGTTTTCATTCATTCAACCGTTATTTCGTCAGGTTAATCTCATTGAGCCTCGAGGACTCATTTACAAGAGAGACCTGCTACAAACTAAAGAATGATGACAACAATAACAGTAGAAATTTCCTTAAACAATCAACAATAGACAAACATAAGAGAGAAATACAGATTTTTTTAAAAACAAATTAAAACAAAATAATAAAATATCAAAATATTATAAGGTAGATGTAGAAAATCAGTAACAGGAACATGTCTGCATTGGTTTTTGCCAGGATTCCAACAGATTCTTAAAACCAATTACCTAGAGAGGTCAAGGCCGAGAGCTTTAAGTCTGTTCCAGGAAACCGGAGCGGAGTAGGAGAAATACCTTTTGCCAAGTTCAGACCTCACTGATGGAACACTGCAGGTAATCATGTCCTGAGATTGCACGCTGTAGCTGCACTCACGCAAAGACATATAGGAGGAGATGTATGAAGGTAGCAAACAAGAAGTGATTTAAAGATGAAAATGTACCAGTGGAAGAGTCTGCGTGAGGTTAATGATGTTCAATTAACCAGTGAATACAGAGTGCAGTGGTGGCTGGGCAGTGTTGCCAGATCTCGCAACAGAAACAAGCGACCAGCTCCAGGAAAAAAAGCCCAACTGGCAACCCACCCCATTGTTTAAAACAAAGGCCGTTTTTAAACAGTATAAACATACATTTATTATGGCATTACTAGCCTGGTTAAAACCACACCCTGTCCTTCACTTCGCTTCAGACTAGGGTCTGGGACCTCTCCATTTTAAAACGATTCTTGCTGGAGGCGTGGGCTCTGCTGAGGAACAAAACCATTGGATATTTTGAACAGGGAAAGCATTCTGCTCCCTCCCCTCAGAGCCACCCCCCGTGCTCTGGTGAACTTGACAACTGCTCCGCCTCCTGCAGCTTTTCTCTTGCTGCCGGCTGTCGCGCTGGAAATTCTGTGTTTATATGTTAATAAAACGTTTTAATAAAATACAATAAAACCATGGATCGCTGGTCCAGCTCACCAGAAGACCAGAACATCTGATGGGACTCGGTCAGCAACGTAAAACCCGAGTTTAGTCAGAGTCAGAGTCAGAGAGAATTTATTGTCATTTGCACCGCATGTAGTACATGTGTTGAAAACGAGATTATGTACACAGGGTCCCAGTTACATCCAACAACAAATGCAAGAGAAAAACAATAATAACATCTAGGATTAACTAAGAGAGACATCAGCTAGTAATACACTAAGCCCTAATGTAGTAGAAAAACATCATTATAAACAGCAGCACGAACATGAGCAGATGGTCACAGATGAACGCAGCAACAAGAAACAGATCAGCATCAGCATGATGTGACATTTTGCAGTGTTTATTCTTATTATTTATTTATTCATGAGTCTGACAGCCTCAGGGTAGAAGCTGTTCCTCAGTCTAGTGGTTCTACATTTGATGCTCCTCAACCTCCGTCCCGAGGGGAGTGGTGCAAAGAGTGAGTGTGCTGGGTGAGTGAGGTCTTTCATGATGCAGGTGGCTCTTTTTCTGCATCTGGAGGTGTAAATGTCTGTGATGGTGGGGAGACTGACTCCCACAGACTTCTGTGCAGCCTTCACCACTCTCTGTAGAGCTTTCCTCTCTGCAACTGTGCAGCCTCCATGCCACACGTTGATGCTGGAGCACAGGACGCTCTCCACTGCACACCTGTAGAACGAGGTGAGGACTGAGCTTCTCAGACCGGCTCGTCTCAGCCGTCTGAGGAAGTAGAGTCTCTGATGACCTTTCTTGATCAGGCTGGTGGTGTTATTGCTCCAGCTGAGGTTATCATTCATGTGTACACCCAGGTATTTGTAGCTGGAGACCACCTCCACCGCAGATCCACCTATATACAGTGGGGTGTGGGTGTGTTTGTTCCTTCTGAAGTCCACAATCATCTCCTTCGTCTTCTTCACATTCATGTGAAGGTTATTCTCTTTGCACCAACTCTCCAGATGTTCCACCTCCTGTCTGTAGCTGGATTCATCATTATCTGTGATGCATCCCACCACAGCTGTATCATCTGCAAACTTAACAATATGACAGCCTGGATGTGTGGCTGTACAATCATATGTGAGCAGAGTAAACAGAAGAGGGCTCAGCACACATCCCTGAGGAGAGCCAGTGCTGAGGGTGATGGTGGAGGAGGAGAAGTTGTGGATCTTCACGGACTGTGGTCTGTTTGTTAAGAAGTCTAAGACCCAGTTACAAATAGAGGGGCTTAGTCCAAGTGTGGATAGTTTGTCTATCAGAGTTTGGGGGATCATGGTGTTGAAGGCAGATGTGAAGTCCACAAAGAGCAGACGCACGTATGAGTCCTTCTGATCCAGGTGGGTGAGAGCAGTGTGGACCACGGAGGAGATGGCGTCCTCTGTTGATCGGTTCTCACGGTATGCATATTGATGAGGGTCCTCGTTGATGTTGACGGCTGTCTTGATGTGGGACATGACCAGTTTCTCAAAACATTTAGCGACTATCGGGGTGAGGGCCACCGGTCTATAGTCATTCAGACCAGTCACTGTGGAGCTTTTTGGGACTGGGATGATGGTGGCAGTCTTCAGGCAGGTGGGAACTGACTCCAGTGCAAGTGAGGTGGTGAAGATGTCAGCCAGCACCTCACAGAGCTGGTCCGCACATTCCTTCAGAACTTTCCCTGGGATGTTGTCTGGACCCGTAGCTTTATGAGGGTTGATCCTTCTGAGACTACCTCTCACTTCTGCTGCGGTCACTTTGAGGTGCTCCTCGTCTGGTGATGAGGTGAGTCTGGTGCTAGTTGGTCTGTTTGGATCATCAAAACGTGCATAAAACTTATTGAGGGCATCAGGCAGGGATGGGTCCCTGGGGCATTGTTTGCTTTTGCCCTTGTAGTCTGTTAAGCATTTGATGCCCTGCCACATGCTCCGTGGATCATGTGAGGTGAACTGTCCCTCGATCCTCTGTGCATACGCGGCTTTGGCCTTCTTTATGCCATCATCCAGTTCTCTCCTGCACTTTCTCAACTCCTCAGTGTCTTTAGACTTGAATGCAGTGTCCCTGGCTGCCAGCAGGGTGCGGACATCCTTATTTAGCCAGGGTTTTTGATTGGGGTAAAATTTAACACACTTTCTTATGGATACATTTTCAGCACATGTACTGATGTAACCCAGGACAGAGGAAGCATAAAGTTCCAGGTCAACTGAATTTCCATTCGTAGCTGCCTCTTTGAAGACAGACCAGTTTGTGTTTTCAAAGCAGTCTCTTAGCATGGGGGAACTANCACGGACTCGCACATGTCGGTGCCCACCAGATGAGAAAAAACCTTGTCACCTGGTGGCATCCGCACTTGAATTCGTTGCTCAAAGCATTTGTGAAGGAATGCACCGTGTGTTCCTTACATAATTCAAAACCATCGATGAAACCGCGTGAACACGGCAAATTTCCAACCGAGATGACACCCGGTTATGAGATAATTATTGATTACACGGACATGATCGAGCCGGTAAAGGGATTCAGATACTTACTGGTTTGCGTTGATGCGTTCACCGGATGGCCAGAGGCGTGGCCAGCAAAAAAAGAAGACAGGAAAACGGTCATAAAATGTTTAATCAATCATTACATTCCAACTCATGGTTTTCCTTCAAAAATCAGGTCAGATAATGGTACACATTTCAAAAATGCAGATCTGCAGATGGTTGAAAAGGCTTTAGGCCTGAAACACTTTTTTGGTTCTGTCTATCACCCCCAGTCGCAGGGCAAGGTCGAACGTTTGAACAGAAATCTGAAAGAAAAATTGGCTAAAATCTGTGCACAGACAAAAATTAATTGGCTTGAAGCCCTGCCCATAGCCCTTATGGCGGTCAGAGCCTCTGTGAACCGGGGTACAGGTTTCACTCCTTATGAGTTAACCACGGGGAGGGCATTTCCAGGGCCACAACAAAACGTTGGATGGCCCTCTGAAGAAACTGTGAAAATGTCACATGAGAGTTACATGGAAACACTAACAGGTCTTTTGTCCAGTTTCCATCTACAGATCCCTGAGTCCAGCACCCCTCAGGAAGAACGGCCTGAATGCCCGTTGACACCTTGGGTGCTCCTGAGGGTCACGAAACGGAAGTGGGCGGAGCCACGCTGGACAGGCCCGTTCCAGGTGGTTGAGCGCACATCTCACGCAGTACGTCTCCGTGACAAAGGCTCTACGTGGTATCATCTGAGCCAGTGCACGCCAGCTGAGGAACCTCAAAGGTCATCACACCAGGTCGAAGCAGCTTTATCGGAGTTGCACAACTGAGAGGGTCGGTTTTGCACCTGGAGGGAGTGGTCCACAAGAGCGGTGGGCTGTCCGGCATCTTCATCCTTGAGGTCTGGTTCGTGGAAGGTGTGGGTCACATCTTTTCATCGTTTCACTCCACTTCCTCTGCCGTGGAAGTCATCTGTTCACGTGGTGTTCTGGTTCGAGTGGTGGAGCTTCCTGAAAACACCTGCCACCTGAAAACACCTGTCTTCCTGGAGAGCATCTTTGTGCTTGTGTTTACAAGGACACCAGAACGATAGGGAAACAGTTCCCCCTGGTGCCAGGCCTGTCCACCTTGTTGCCCTGAGAGAAAGAGAGAGAATAGCCAGCTGATTGAAACTCAACAAGGCAGGCCACATCAAGAGGAGCATAAAAGAGGGGGTCGACCATTCACTTTTGGGTTAGGGGCAGTGTTTGCACGCCAGGGGAACGGGGTATTGAACACAACCCACCTGGCATTAATCATCAGCAAATCTGCAGCCCAAGGAAAAGGGTGGTGGCCTCTGAAGAATGCAGCTTTCAGCAAAATTCTGAGGAGAACAGAAAGCAGAGGGTTAAATCGATTCAGAAAAGACTGACACAGTGTTTTAAACTTTACAGGTGTTTCTATTTTGCATTATTGAATCATCAATATTTCAAACTTTAAATTTTAAATCACATATTTTAAAGATCACAAACTTAGGGTTAGATATTAGATTTCACCTTTAATATTAAAGTAGTGTTGCATTGTATTACTGATTCATATATTAGATTTAATTTAGTCATTAACTATTTGCTGCTACATTTTTACTTTTAACTTTTATCTATTAAATTTACTTCTATTCTAAAATTAGATTACAACAGAACAACACATCAATCTTTCACGGGTTTGGAGTTACAGTTTTATTTCAGTGTTAACATCATAAAGTATTATGGGTTTTTGATCTATTCATTATTTCTGGTTTAAGCTTTTAATGAGAGGGCGATCCGTGCAGTATACAACTGTATTCTCTTACAGGTGCGGTTCCAGTGATTCCTGAATAATAAAAAAAAAAAAAAAAAAAAATTAATAATAATAATTATAAATTACAAGAAGAAAATTTTGATAAACTGTGCATGTGTTTGGGTGTTTGGACTTTCTGCACCAAAGTGTCTTTTGTGTGTTTACCTTTTCAGGTCAGCTCATTTTAACTGAGAAGTGGGTCAATTTCATCTTCTGTTTTAGAGTGTGTTACATTTCAGTGCTCACAGGTTGCTGTTTTTAAACAGTGTTTGTGCTACAGCTTGAGAGGGACACGAGGAGTTCAGCATGGCGGATGGGCATAACAGAATTTTACTGGCTGGAAGTGTGATGATGTTGATCATGATTCTGATTGTTTTATTGCTGGAATCTCTTTGTGTTATACCAGGTCTGCAGAGGTGTCGCGCAGAGGAGCCTATAAAGGTCAGGAGAGAGGTCCCCAGACTTAGGGCATGGTCTCAGATTCAGGATATCGATCAGTTGACTCTCAACTTGTCTCACAGCTTCCAGATGAACAGCTGGTATAAGTATGCTCAGTTTTTAGCCAGGGGGCGCCATAGTTCTGAATGTTATGTATGCACAAAGCTTCCTGTCACTGCATCCCACCTGCCCTTGCGTGTGAAGCCTTTAGAACGCAAGTTGTCTTTTTGTTTTTTACAGTACAGTTCCAGGGGGTTCATCAAACAACCAGAGAGGTGTGTGGCTAGACGGTACGAGCTGACACAGTCTGACCCGGTGGTGGTGCTGAGCCAGTTTGTGGAGTGGACACCAGGTGAACAGTTCCCGGTTTGTGTACACCGAGTGAATCACCAAGACTCACATCAGGTGGTGGTTGGCTCACTGCCAACAAAGAGCTGCCAGGCGGTGTACCTCCCTGGGAACATTCACGTGGGTGTCCCTGGAGTGAATGGGACGTTTCCTGTGGAGGATTTGGCTTGGTTGTGTGGTCATGCTGTGCTGTTGTCATTACCTGCGAACTGGACCGGACTGTGCGCACCTGTGGCAGTGACTGATGACTCATTTCTGGCCTCAGTCAGCAATGGGTCTCATTATGTTCGTGAGAAGAGAGCGATTGTTCTCAAACCTCATGACTCCATCTGGGGGACAGATGTGCCGCAGGAGTTTAAACATTGGACGACAGGTGAGAAAGTCATGCTTTCTCTACCCTGATGCATGCTCAATAATCCAGGTAGAAAAATCTAAAAAAGCTAAGTCTGGTCCTCTGGACATTCAAAAAAAACAAAAAAACAAAACAAAGCAAAAAATTGTAGAAACGTTTCGTCTTTCGTCCGAAAGACTTCCTCAGTCTGAGGTGCTGGGTTCAGCTCAGTCTTATAAATAGCACCCTCTCACAGTGTTACACAACCAGTTGGCTGATGACAGCCTGAAACCAGCTGCTCACATGATCAAGGAGGACCATCAGCCTAACAATGGATCGTTAGCACCCTGATGGTTGTTTGCTATTCACAGAGGGCTGAGTGATACCAGCAATCACAGCATTGTAGGAGGGGGACAGTTGAACTCGGAGGCCTCCACCCCTGTTTAATGATGGGCGGTTTCTTTTCACAAAGATGGCCTCCTTTACTCCTCTCTCAAACCATCGTTCCTCTCTATCAAGGATGTGAACATCTTCATCCCTGAAAGAGTGACCGCTGGCCTGGAGATGAGTGTAGACTGCAGAGTCCTGACCTGATGATGTTGATCTTCTGTGCTGGGCCATCCTTTTGGCCAGTGGCTGTTTAGTTTCCCCGATATAAGACTGATCACAGCCCTCCTGACACTGAACAGCATACACAATGTTACTCTGTTTTTGCCGGGGGACTGGATCTTTGGGATGAACCAGTTTTTGCCGTAATGTATTTTGAGGTTTAAAAGCCACTGGGACGTTGTGTTTAGAAAATAAACGTCTCAATGTCTCTGAAACCCCTGCAACATATGGAATGGCCACTGGTCTGGGTCTGGGTTCCTTCTTTTCACCTGATGGCTGGCTGGAGTCCTGTTTGGGTTTCTTCTCTGCTTTCAGGAAGGCCCAGTTAGGATATCCACATTTCTCTAGAGCCTGTTTTGTGTGTGATTTCTCCTTCTGTCTGGCTCCTGCGTTAGTGGGGACGCTGTCTGCTCTGTGGTACAGAGTCCTGATGACTCCTAACTTGTGCTCCAGAGGGTGATGGGAGTCAAACTGTAAATACTGGTCTGTGTGGGTGGGTTTGCGGTACACCTCAGTTTGCAAATTTCCTCTATCAGAAACTGAGACCTCACAGTCCAAGAAAGCCAACCTGCCATTTCTTACATCTTCTCGTGTGAACTTGATATATTTATCCACAGAGTTGATGTGATCAGTGAAATGTTGGACTTCCTGAGATTTAATTTTAACCCAGGTGTCATCAACATACCTGAACCAATGACTTGGTGGTCTCCCCGTAAAGGATGTCAAGGCTCTCTTTTCTACCTCCTCCATGTACAGGTTGGCAACAATAGGAGAAACTGGAGACCCCATAGCACATCCATGTTTCTGCCTATAATATTGCTCCCCATATGTGAAGTAGGTTGACTGCAGGCACAGTTTCAAGAGTTGACACAGTTGCT
>JBBPBX010068316.1:0-19162 GCA_038048925.1 Garcialebias charrua
CCAGGGCGCGTACGGTTCATCTGTACCCAGGAACAAGTGCTTACTGCCTGGGTTGGGGACCTCCAGGGCGCGTACGGTTCATCTGTACCCAGGAACAAGTGCTTACTGCCTGGGTTGGGGACCTCCAGGGCGCGTACGGTTCATCTGTACCCAGGAACAAGTGCTTACTGCCTGGGTTGGGGACCTCCAGGGCGCGTACGGTTCATCTGTACCCAGGAACAAGCGCTTACTGCCTGGGTTGGGGACCTCCAGGGCGCGTACGGTTCATCTGTACCCAGGAACAAGTGCTTACTGCCTGGGTTGGGGACCTCCAGGGCGCGTACGGTTCATCTGTACCCAGGAACAAGTGCTTACTGCCTGGGTTGGGGACCTCCAGGGCGCGTACGGTTCATCTGTACCCAGGAACAAGTGCTTACTGCCTGGGTTGGGGACCTCCAGGGCGCGTACGGTTCATCTGTACCCAGGAACAAGTGCTCACTGCCTGGGTTGGGGACCTCCAGGGCGCGTACGGTTCATCTGTACCCAGGAACAAGTGCTCACTGCCTGGGTTGGGGACCTCCAGGGCGCGTACGGTTCATCTGTACCCAGGAACAAGTGCTTACTGCCTGGGTTGGGGACCTCCAGGGCGCGTACGGTTCATCTGTACCCAGGAACAAGTGCTCACTGCCTGGGTTGGGGACCTCCAGGGCGCGTACGGTTCATCTGTACCCAGGAACAAGTGCTCACTGCCTGGGTTGGGGACCTCCAGGGCGCGTACGGTTCATCTGTACCCAGGAACAAGTGCTCACTGCCTGGGTTGGGGACCTCCAGGGCGCGTACGGTTCATCTGTACCCAGGAACAAGTGCTCACTGCCTGGGTTGGGGACCTCCAGGGCGCGTACGGTTCATCTGTACCCAGGAACAAGTGCTCACTGCCTGGGTTGGGGACCTCCAGGGCGCGTACGGTTCATCTGTACCCAGGAACAAGTGCTCACTGCCTGGGTTGGGGACCTCCAGGGCGCGTACGGTTCATCTGTACCCAGGAACAAGTGCTTACTGCCTGGGTTGGGGACCTCCAGGGCGCGTACGGTTCATCTGTACCCAGGAACAAGTGCTCACTGCCTGGGTTGGGGACCTCCAGGGCGCGTACGGTTCATCTGTACCCAGGAACAAGTGCTTACTGCCTGGGTTGGGGACCTCCAGGGCGCGTACGGTTCATCTGTACCCAGGAACAAGTGCTTACTGCCTGGGTTGGGGACCTCCAGGGCGCGTACGGTTCATCTGTACCCAGGAACAAGTGCTTACTGCCTGGGTTGGGGACCTCCAGGGCGCGTACGGTTCATCTGTACCCAGGAACAAGTGCTCACTGCCTGGGTTGGGGACCTCCAGGGCGCGTACGGTTCATCTGTACCCAGGAACAAGTGCTTACTGCCTGGGTTGGGGACCTCCAGGGCGCGTACGGTTCATCTGTACCCAGGAACAAGTGCTTACTGCCTGGGTTGGGGACCTCCAGGGCGCGTACGGTTCATCTGTACCCAGGAACAAGTGCTTACTGCCTGGGTTGGGGACCTCCAGGGCGCGTACGGTTCATCTGTACCCAGGAACAAGTGCTTACTGCCTGGGTTGGGGACCTCCAGGGCGCGTACGGTTCATCTGTACCCAGGAACAAGTGCTTACTGCCTGGGTTGGGGACCTCCAGGGCGCGTACGGTTCATCTGTACCCAGGAACAAGTGCTTACTGCCTGGGTTGGGGACCTCCAGGGCGCGTACGGTTCATCTGTACCCAGGAACAAGTGCTTACTGCCTGGGTTGGGGACCTCCAGGGCGCGTACGGTTCATCTGTACCCAGGAACAAGTGCTTACTGCCTGGGTTGGGGACCTCCAGGGCGCGTACGGTTCATCTGTACCCAGGAACAAGTGCTTACTGCCTGGGTTGGGGACCTCCAGGGCGCGTACGGTTCATCTGTACCCAGGAACAAGTGCTTACTGCCTGGGTTGGGGACCTCCAGGGCGCGTACGGTTCATCTGTACCCAGGAACAAGTGCTTACTGCCTGGGTTGGGGACCTCCAGGGCGCGTACGGTTCATCTGTACCCAGGAACAAGTGCTTACTGCCTGGGTTGGGGACCTCCAGGGCGCGTACGGTTCATCTGTACCCAGGAACAAGTGCTTACTGCCTGGGTTGGGGACCTCCAGGGCGCGTACGGTTCATCTGTACCCAGGAACAAGTGCTTACTGCCTGGGTTGGGGACCTCCAGGGCGCGTACGGTTCATCTGTACCCAGGAACAAGTGCTCACTGCCTGGGTTGGGGACCTCCAGGGCGCGTACGGTTCATCTGTACCCAGGAACAAGTGCTCACTGCCTGGGTTGGGGACCTCCAGGGCGCGTACGGTTCATCTGTACCCAGGAACAAGTGCTCACTGCCTGGGTTGGGGACCTCCAGGGCGCGTACGGTTCATCTGTACCCAGGAACAAGCGCTCACTGCCTGGGTTGGGGACCTCCAGGGCGCGTACGGTTCATCTGTACCCAGGAACAAGCGCTCACTGCCTGGGTTGGGGACCTCCAGGGCGCGTACGGTTCATCTGTACCCAGGAACAAGCGCTCACTGCCTGGGTTGGGGACCTCCAGGGCGCGTACGGTTCATCTGTACCCAGGAACAAGTGCTCACTGCCTGGGTTGGGGACCTCCAGGGCGCGTACGGTTCATCTGTACCCAGGAACAAGCGCTCACTGCCTGGGTTGGGGACCTCCAGGGCGCGTACGGTTCATCTGTACCCAGGAACAAGCGCTCACTGCCTGGGTTGGGGACCTCCAGGGCGCGTACGGTTCATCTGTACCCAGGAACAAGCGCTCACTGCCTGGGTTGGGGACCTCCAGGGCGCGTACGGTTCATCTGTACCCAGGAACAAGCGCTCACTGCCTGGGTTGGGGACCTCCAGGGCGCGTACGGTTCATCTGTACCCAGGAACAAGCGCTCACTGCCTGGGTTGGGGACCTCCAGGGCGCGTACGGTTCATCTGTACCCAGGAACAAGCGCTCACTGCCTGGGTTGGGGACCTCCAGGGCGCGTACGGTTCATCTGTACCCAGGAACAAGCGCTCACTGCCTGGGTTGGGGACCTCCAGGGCGCGTACGGTTCATCTGTACCCAGGAACAAGCGCTCACTGCCTGGGTTGGGGACCTCCAGGGCGCGTACGGTTCATCTGTACCCAGGAACAAGCGCTCACTGCCTGGGTTGGGGACCTCCAGGGCGCGTACGGTTCATCTGTACCCAGGAACAAGCGCTCACTGCCTGGGTTGGGGACCTCCAGGGCGCGTACGGTTCATCTGTACCCAGGAACAAGCGCTTACTGCCTGGGTTGGGGACCTCCAGGGCGCGTACGGTTCATCTGTACCCAGGAACAAGCGCTTACTGCCTGGGTTGGGGACCTCCAGGGCGCGTACGGTTCATCTGTACCCAGGAACAAGCGCTTACTGCCTGGGTTGGGGACCTCCAGGGCGCGTACGGTTCATCTGTACCCAGGAACAAGTGCTTACTGCCTGGGTTGGGGACCTCCAGGGCGCGTACGGTTCATCTGTACCCAGGAACAAGTGCTTACTGCCTGGGTTGGGGACCTCCAGGGCGCGTACGGTTCATCTGTACCCAGGAACAAGTGCTTACTGCCTGGGTTGGGGACCTCCAGGGCGCGTACGGTTCATCTGTACCCAGGAACAAGTGCTTACTGCCTGGGTTGGGGACCTCCAGGGCGCGTACGGTTCATCTGTACCCAGGAACAAGTGCTTACTGCCTGGGTTGGGGACCTCCAGGGCGCGTACGGTTCATCTGTACCCAGGAACAAGTGCTTACTGCCTGGGTTGGGGACCTCCAGGGCGCGTACGGTTCATCTGTACCCAGGAACAAGTGCTTACTGCCTGGGTTGGGGACCTCCAGGGCGCGTACGGTTCATCTGTACCCAGGAACAAGTGCTTACTGCCTGGGTTGGGGACCTCCAGGGCGCGTACGGTTCATCTGTACCCAGGAACAAGTGCTTACTGCCTGGGTTGGGGACCTCCAGGGCGCGTACGGTTCATCTGTACCCAGGAACAAGTGCTTACTGCCTGGGTTGGGGACCTCCAGGGCGCGTACGGTTCATCTGTACCCAGGAACAAGTGCTTACTGCCTGGGTTGGGGACCTCCAGGGCGCGTACGGTTCATCTGTACCCAGGAACAAGCGCTTACTGCCTGGGTTGGGGACCTCCAGGGCGCGTACGGTTCATCTGTACCCAGGAACAAGCGCTTACTGCCTGGGTTGGGGACCTCCAGGGCGCGTACGGTTCATCTGTACCCAGGAACAAGCGCTTACTGCCTGGGTTGGGGACCTCCAGGGCGCGTACGGTTCATCTGTACCCAGGAACAAGCGCTTACTGCCTGGGTTGGGGACCTCCAGGGCGCGTACGGTTCATCTGTACCCAGGAACAAGCGCTTACTGCCTGGGTTGGGGACCTCCAGGGCGCGTACGGTTCATCTGTACCCAGGAACAAGCGCTTACTGCCTGGGTTGGGGACCTCCAGGGCGCGTACGGTTCATCTGTACCCAGGAACAAGCGCTTACTGCCTGGGTTGGGGACCTCCAGGGCGCGTACGGTTCATCTGTACCCAGGAACAAGCGCTTACTGCCTGGGTTGGGGACCTCCAGGGCGCGTACGGTTCATCTGTACCCAGGAACAAGCGCTTACTGCCTGGGTTGGGGACCTCCAGGGCGCGTACGGTTCATCTGTACCCAGGAACAAGTGCTTACTGCCTGGGTTGGGGACCTCCAGGGCGCGTACGGTTCATCTGTACCCAGGAACAAGTGCTTACTGCCTGGGTTGGGGACCTCCAGGGCGCGTACGGTTCATCTGTACCCAGGAACAAGTGCTTACTGCCTGGGTTGGGGACCTCCAGGGCGCGTACGGTTCATCTGTACCCAGGAACAAGTGCTTACTGCCTGGGTTGGGGACCTCCAGGGCGCGTACGGTTCATCTGTACCCAGGAACAAGTGCTTACTGCCTGGGTTGGGGACCTCCAGGGCGCGTACGGTTCATCTGTACCCAGGAACAAGTGCTTACTGCCTGGGTTGGGGACCTCCAGGGCGCGTACGGTTCATCTGTACCCAGGAACAAGTGCTTACTGCCTGGGTTGGGGACCTCCAGGGCGCGTACGGTTCATCTGTACCCAGGAACAAGTGCTTACTGCCTGGGTTGGGGACCTCCAGGGCGCGTACGGTTCATCTGTACCCAGGAACAAGTGCTTACTGCCTGGGTTGGGGACCTCCAGGGCGCGTACGGTTCATCTGTACCCAGGAACAAGTGCTTACTGCCTGGGTTGGGGACCTCCAGGGCGCGTACGGTTCATCTGTACCCAGGAACAAGTGCTTACTGCCTGGGTTGGGGACCTCCAGGGCGCGTACGGTTCATCTGTACCCAGGAACAAGTGCTTACTGCCTGGGTTGGGGACCTCCAGGGCGCGTACGGTTCATCTGTACCCAGGAACAAGTGCTTACTGCCTGGGTTGGGGACCTCCAGGGCGCGTACGGTTCATCTGTACCCAGGAACAAGTGCTTACTGCCTGGGTTGGGGACCTCCAGGGCGCGTACGGTTCATCTGTACCCAGGAACAAGTGCTTACTGCCTGGGTTGGGGACCTCCAGGGCGCGTACGGTTCATCTGTACCCAGGAACAAGTGCTTACTGCCTGGGTTGGGGACCTCCAGGGCGCGTACGGTTCATCTGTACCCAGGAACAAGTGCTTACTGCCTGGGTTGGGGACCTCCAGGGCGCGTACGGTTCATCTGTACCCAGGAACAAGTGCTTACTGCCTGGGTTGGGGACCTCCAGGGCGCGTACGGTTCATCTGTACCCAGGAACAAGTGCTTACTGCCTGGGTTGGGGACCTCCAGGGCGCGTACGGTTCATCTGTACCCAGGAACAAGTGCTTACTGCCTGGGTTGGGGACCTCCAGGGCGCGTACGGTTCATCTGTACCCAGGAACAAGTGCTTACTGCCTGGGTTGGGGACCTCCAGGGCGCGTACGGTTCATCTGTACCCAGGAACAAGTGCTTACTGCCTGGGTTGGGGACCTCCAGGGCGCGTACGGTTCATCTGTACCCAGGAACAAGTGCTTACTGCCTGGGTTGGGGACCTCCAGGGCGCGTACGGTTCATCTGTACCCAGGAACAAGTGCTTACTGCCTGGGTTGGGGACCTCCAGGGCGCGTACGGTTCATCTGTACCCAGGAACAAGTGCTTACTGCCTGGGTTGGGGACCTCCAGGGCGCGTACGGTTCATCTGTACCCAGGAACAAGTGCTTACTGCCTGGGTTGGGGACCTCCAGGGCGCGTACGGTTCATCTGTACCCAGGAACAAGTGCTTACTGCCTGGGTTGGGGACCTCCAGGGCGCGTACGGTTCATCTGTACCCAGGAACAAGTGCTTACTGCCTGGGTTGGGGACCTCCAGGGCGCGTACGGTTCATCTGTACCCAGGAACAAGTGCTTACTGCCTGGGTTGGGGACCTCCAGGGCGCGTACGGTTCATCTGTACCCAGGAACAAGTGCTTACTGCCTGGGTTGGGGACCTCCAGGGCGCGTACGGTTCATCTGTACCCAGGAACAAGTGCTTACTGCCTGGGTTGGGGACCTCCAGGGCGCGTACGGTTCATCTGTACCCAGGAACAAGTGCTTACTGCCTGGGTTGGGGACCTCCAGGGCGCGTACGGTTCATCTGTACCCAGGAACAAGTGCTTACTGCCTGGGTTGGGGACCTCCAGGGCGCGTACGGTTCATCTGTACCCAGGAACAAGTGCTTACTGCCTGGGTTGGGGACCTCCAGGGCGCGTACGGTTCATCTGTACCCAGGAACAAGTGCTTACTGCCTGGGTTGGGGACCTCCAGGGCGCGTACGGTTCATCTGTACCCAGGAACAAGTGCTTACTGCCTGGGTTGGGGACCTCCAGGGCGCGTACGGTTCATCTGTACCCAGGAACAAGTGCTTACTGCCTGGGTTGGGGACCTCCAGGGCGCGTACGGTTCATCTGTACCCAGGAACAAGCGCTTACTGCCTGGGTTGGGGACCTCCAGGGCGCGTACGGTTCATCTGTACCCAGGAACAAGCGCTTACTGCCTGGGTTGGGGACCTCCAGGGCGCGTACGGTTCATCTGTACCCAGGAACAAGCGCTTACTGCCTGGGTTGGGGACCTCCAGGGCGCGTACGGTTCATCTGTACCCAGGAACAAGCGCTTACTGCCTGGGTTGGGGACCTCCAGGGCGCGTACGGTTCATCTGTACCCAGGAACAAGCGCTTACTGCCTGGGTTGGGGACCTCCAGGGCGCGTACGGTTCATCTGTACCCAGGAACAAGTGCTTACTGCCTGGGTTGGGGACCTCCAGGGCGCGTACGGTTCATCTGTACCCAGGAACAAGTGCTTACTGCCTGGGTTGGGGACCTCCAGGGCGCGTACGGTTCATCTGTACCCAGGAACAAGTGCTTACTGCCTGGGTTGGGGACCTCCAGGGCGCGTACGGTTCATCTGTACCCAGGAACAAGTGCTTACTGCCTGGGTTGGGGACCTCCAGGGCGCGTACGGTTCATCTGTACCCAGGAACAAGTGCTTACTGCCTGGGTTGGGGACCTCCAGGGCGCGTACGGTTCATCTGTACCCAGGAACAAGCGCTTACTGCCTGGGTTGGGGACCTCCAGGGCGCGTACGGTTCATCTGTACCCAGGAACAAGCGCTTACTGCCTGGGTTGGGGACCTCCAGGGCGCGTACGGTTCATCTGTACCCAGGAACAAGCGCTTACTGCCTGGGTTGGGGACCTCCAGGGCGCGTACGGTTCATCTGTACCCAGGAACAAGCGCTTACTGCCTGGGTTGGGGACCTCCAGGGCGCGTACGGTTCATCTGTACCCAGGAACAAGCGCTTACTGCCTGGGTTGGGGACCTCCAGGGCGCGTACGGTTCATCTGTACCCAGGAACAAGTGCTTACTGCCTGGGTTGGGGACCTCCAGGGCGCGTACGGTTCATCTGTACCCAGGAACAAGTGCTTACTGCCTGGGTTGGGGACCTCCAGGGCGCGTACGGTTCATCTGTACCCAGGAACAAGTGCTTACTGCCTGGGTTGGGGACCTCCAGGGCGCGTACGGTTCATCTGTACCCAGGAACAAGTGCTTACTGCCTGGGTTGGGGACCTCCAGGGCGCGTACGGTTCATCTGTACCCAGGAACAAGTGCTTACTGCCTGGGTTGGGGACCTCCAGGGCGCGTACGGTTCATCTGTACCCAGGAACAAGTGCTTACTGCCTGGGTTGGGGACCTCCAGGGCGCGTACGGTTCATCTGTACCCAGGAACAAGTGCTTACTGCCTGGGTTGGGGACCTCCAGGGCGCGTACGGTTCATCTGTACCCAGGAACAAGTGCTTACTGCCTGGGTTGGGGACCTCCAGGGCGCGTACGGTTCATCTGTACCCAGGAACAAGTGCTTACTGCCTGGGTTGGGGACCTCCAGGGCGCGTACGGTTCATCTGTACCCAGGAACAAGTGCTTACTGCCTGGGTTGGGGACCTCCAGGGCGCGTACGGTTCATCTGTACCCAGGAACAAGTGCTTACTGCCTGGGTTGGGGACCTCCAGGGCGCGTACGGTTCATCTGTACCCAGGAACAAGTGCTTACTGCCTGGGTTGGGGACCTCCAGGGCGCGTACGGTTCATCTGTACCCAGGAACAAGTGCTTACTGCCTGGGTTGGGGACCTCCAGGGCGCGTACGGTTCATCTGTACCCAGGAACAAGTGCTCACTGCCTGGGTTGGGGACCTCCAGGGCGCGTACGGTTCATCTGTACCCAGGAACAAGTGCTCACTGCCTGGGTTGGGGACCTCCAGGGCGCGTACGGTTCATCTGTACCCAGGAACAAGTGCTCACTGCCTGGGTTGGGGACCTCCAGGGCGCGTACGGTTCATCTGTACCCAGGAACAAGTGCTCACTGCCTGGGTTGGGGACCTCCAGGGCGCGTACGGTTCATCTGTACCCAGGAACAAGTGCTCACTGCCTGGGTTGGGGACCTCCAGGGCGCGTACGGTTCATCTGTACCCAGGAACAAGTGCTCACTGCCTGGGTTGGGGACCTCCAGGGCGCGTACGGTTCATCTGTACCCAGGAACAAGTGCTCACTGCCTGGGTTGGGGACCTCCAGGGCGCGTACGGTTCATCTGTACCCAGGAACAAGTGCTTACTGCCTGGGTTGGGGACCTCCAGGGCGCGTACGGTTCATCTGTACCCAGGAACAAGTGCTTACTGCCTGGGTTGGGGACCTCCAGGGCGCGTACGGTTCATCTGTACCCAGGAACAAGTGCTTACTGCCTGGGTTGGGGACCTCCAGGGCGCGTACGGTTCATCTGTACCCAGGAACAAGTGCTTACTGCCTGGGTTGGGGACCTCCAGGGCGCGTACGGTTCATCTGTACCCAGGAACAAGTGCTTACTGCCTGGGTTGGGGACCTCCAGGGCGCGTACGGTTCATCTGTACCCAGGAACAAGTGCTTACTGCCTGGGTTGGGGACCTCCAGGGCGCGTACGGTTCATCTGTACCCAGGAACAAGTGCTTACTGCCTGGGTTGGGGACCTCCAGGGCGCGTACGGTTCATCTGTACCCAGGAACAAGTGCTTACTGCCTGGGTTGGGGACCTCCAGGGCGCGTACGGTTCATCTGTACCCAGGAACAAGTGCTTACTGCCTGGGTTGGGGACCTCCAGGGCGCGTACGGTTCATCTGTACCCAGGAACAAGTGCTTACTGCCTGGGTTGGGGACCTCCAGGGCGCGTACGGTTCATCTGTACCCAGGAACAAGTGCTTACTGCCTGGGTTGGGGACCTCCAGGGCGCGTACGGTTCATCTGTACCCAGGAACAAGTGCTTACTGCCTGGGTTGGGGACCTCCAGGGCGCGTACGGTTCATCTGTACCCAGGAACAAGTGCTTACTGCCTGGGTTGGGGACCTCCAGGGCGCGTACGGTTCATCTGTACCCAGGAACAAGTGCTTACTGCCTGGGTTGGGGACCTCCAGGGCGCGTACGGTTCATCTGTACCCAGGAACAAGTGCTTACTGCCTGGGTTGGGGACCTCCAGGGCGCGTACGGTTCATCTGTACCCAGGAACAAGTGCTTACTGCCTGGGTTGGGGACCTCCAGGGCGCGTACGGTTCATCTGTACCCAGGAACAAGTGCTTACTGCCTGGGTTGGGGACCTCCAGGGCGCGTACGGTTCATCTGTACCCAGGAACAAGTGCTTACTGCCTGGGTTGGGGACCTCCAGGGCGCGTACGGTTCATCTGTACCCAGGAACAAGTGCTTACTGCCTGGGTTGGGGACCTCCAGGGCGCGTACGGTTCATCTGTACCCAGGAACAAGTGCTTACTGCCTGGGTTGGGGACCTCCAGGGCGCGTACGGTTCATCTGTACCCAGGAACAAGTGCTTACTGCCTGGGTTGGGGACCTCCAGGGCGCGTACGGTTCATCTGTACCCAGGAACAAGTGCTTACTGCCTGGGTTGGGGACCTCCAGGGCGCGTACGGTTCATCTGTACCCAGGAACAAGTGCTTACTGCCTGGGTTGGGGACCTCCAGGGCGCGTACGGTTCATCTGTACCCAGGAACAAGGGCTTACTGCCTGGGTTGGGGACCTCCAGGGCGCGTACGGTTCATCTGTACCCAGGAACAAGTGCTTACTGCCTGGGTTGGGGACCTCCAGGGCGCGTACGGTTCATCTGTACCCAGGAACAAGTGCTTACTGCCTGGGTTGGGGACCTCCAGGGCGCGTACGGTTCATCTGTACCCAGGAACAAGTGCTTACTGCCTGGGTTGGGGACCTCCAGGGCGCGTACGGTTCATCTGTACCCAGGAACAAGTGCTTACTGCCTGGGTTGGGGACCTCCAGGGCGCGTACGGTTCATCTGTACCCAGGAACAAGTGCTTACTGCCTGGGTTGGGGACCTCCAGGGCGCGTACGGTTCATCTGTACCCAGGAACAAGCGCTTACTGCCTGGGTTGGGGACCTCCAGGGCGCGTACGGTTCATCTGTACCCAGGAACAAGCGCTTACTGCCTGGGTTGGGGACCTCCAGGGCGCGTACGGTTCATCTGTACCCAGGAACAAGCGCTTACTGCCTGGGTTGGGGACCTCCAGGGCGCGTACGGTTCATCTGTACCCAGGAACAAGCGCTTACTGCCTGGGTTGGGGACCTCCAGGGCGCGTACGGTTCATCTGTACCCAGGAACAAGCGCTTACTGCCTGGGTTGGGGACCTCCAGGGCGCGTACGGTTCATCTGTACCCAGGAACAAGCGCTTACTGCCTGGGTTGGGGACCTCCAGGGCGCGTACGGTTCATCTGTACCCAGGAACAAGTGCTTACTGCCTGGGTTGGGGACCTCCAGGGCGCGTACGGTTCATCTGTACCCAGGAACAAGTGCTTACTGCCTGGGTTGGGGACCTCCAGGGCGCGTACGGTTCATCTGTACCCAGGAACAAGTGCTTACTGCCTGGGTTGGGGACCTCCAGGGCGCGTACGGTTCATCTGTACCCAGGAACAAGTGCTTACTGCCTGGGTTGGGGACCTCCAGGGCGCGTACGGTTCATCTGTACCCAGGAACAAGTGCTTACTGCCTGGGTTGGGGACCTCCAGGGCGCGTACGGTTCATCTGTACCCAGGAACAAGTGCTTACTGCCTGGGTTGGGGACCTCCAGGGCGCGTACGGTTCATCTGTACCCAGGAACAAGTGCTTACTGCCTGGGTTGGGGACCTCCAGGGCGCGTACGGTTCATCTGTACCCAGGAACAAGTGCTTACTGCCTGGGTTGGGGACCTCCAGGGCGCGTACGGTTCATCTGTACCCAGGAACAAGTGCTTACTGCCTGGGTTGGGGACCTCCAGGGCGCGTACGGTTCATCTGTACCCAGGAACAAGTGCTTACTGCCTGGGTTGGGGACCTCCAGGGCGCGTACGGTTCATCTGTACCCAGGAACAAGTGCTTACTGCCTGGGTTGGGGACCTCCAGGGCGCGTACGGTTCATCTGTACCCAGGAACAAGTGCTTACTGCCTGGGTTGGGGACCTCCAGGGCGCGTACGGTTCATCTGTACCCAGGAACAAGTGCTTACTGCCTGGGTTGGGGACCTCCAGGGCGCGTACGGTTCATCTGTACCCAGGAACAAGTGCTTACTGCCTGGGTTGGGGACCTCCAGGGCGCGTACGGTTCATCTGTACCCAGGAACAAGTGCTTACTGCCTGGGTTGGGGACCTCCAGGGCGCGTACGGTTCATCTGTACCCAGGAACAAGTGCTTACTGCCTGGGTTGGGGACCTCCAGGGCGCGTACGGTTCATCTGTACCCAGGAACAAGTGCTTACTGCCTGGGTTGGGGACCTCCAGGGCGCGTACGGTTCATCTGTACCCAGGAACAAGTGCTTACTGCCTGGGTTGGGGACCTCCAGGGCGCGTACGGTTCATCTGTACCCAGGAACAAGTGCTTACTGCCTGGGTTGGGGACCTCCAGGGCGCGTACGGTTCATCTGTACCCAGGAACAAGTGCTTACTGCCTGGGTTGGGGACCTCCAGGGCGCGTACGGTTCATCTGTACCCAGGAACAAGTGCTTACTGCCTGGGTTGGGGACCTCCAGGGCGCGTACGGTTCATCTGTACCCAGGAACAAGTGCTTACTGCCTGGGTTGGGGACCTCCAGGGCGCGTACGGTTCATCTGTACCCAGGAACAAGTGCTTACTGCCTGGGTTGGGGACCTCCAGGGCGCGTACGGTTCATCTGTACCCAGGAACAAGTGCTTACTGCCTGGGTTGGGGACCTCCAGGGCGCGTACGGTTCATCTGTACCCAGGAACAAGTGCTTACTGCCTGGGTTGGGGACCTCCAGGGCGCGTACGGTTCATCTGTACCCAGGAACAAGTGCTTACTGCCTGGGTTGGGGACCTCCAGGGCGCGTACGGTTCATCTGTACCCAGGAACAAGTGCTTACTGCCTGGGTTGGGGACCTCCAGGGCGCGTACGGTTCATCTGTACCCAGGAACAAGTGCTTACTGCCTGGGTTGGGGACCTCCAGGGCGCGTACGGTTCATCTGTACCCAGGAACAAGTGCTTACTGCCTGGGTTGGGGACCTCCAGGGCGCGTACGGTTCATCTGTACCCAGGAACAAGTGCTTACTGCCTGGGTTGGGGACCTCCAGGGCGCGTACGGTTCATCTGTACCCAGGAACAAGTGCTTACTGCCTGGGTTGGGGACCTCCAGGGCGCGTACGGTTCATCTGTACCCAGGAACAAGTGCTTACTGCCTGGGTTGGGGACCTCCAGGGCGCGTACGGTTCATCTGTACCCAGGAACAAGTGCTTACTGCCTGGGTTGGGGACCTCCAGGGCGCGTACGGTTCATCTGTACCCAGGAACAAGTGCTTACTGCCTGGGTTGGGGACCTCCAGGGCGCGTACGGTTCATCTGTACCCAGGAACAAGTGCTTACTGCCTGGGTTGGGGACCTCCAGGGCGCGTACGGTTCATCTGTACCCAGGAACAAGTGCTTACTGCCTGGGTTGGGGACCTCCAGGGCGCGTACGGTTCATCTGTACCCAGGAACAAGTGCTTACTGCCTGGGTTGGGGACCTCCAGGGCGCGTACGGTTCATCTGTACCCAGGAACAAGTGCTTACTGCCTGGGTTGGGGACCTCCAGGGCGCGTACGGTTCATCTGTACCCAGGAACAAGTGCTTACTGCCTGGGTTGGGGACCTCCAGGGCGCGTACGGTTCATCTGTACCCAGGAACAAGTGCTTACTGCCTGGGTTGGGGACCTCCAGGGCGCGTACGGTTCATCTGTACCCAGGAACAAGTGCTTACTGCCTGGGTTGGGGACCTCCAGGGCGCGTACGGTTCATCTGTACCCAGGAACAAGTGCTTACTGCCTGGGTTGGGGACCTCCAGGGCGCGTACGGTTCATCTGTACCCAGGAACAAGTGCTTACTGCCTGGGTTGGGGACCTCCAGGGCGCGTACGGTTCATCTGTACCCAGGAACAAGTGCTTACTGCCTGGGTTGGGGACCTCCAGGGCGCGTACGGTTCATCTGTACCCAGGAACAAGTGCTTACTGCCTGGGTTGGGGACCTCCAGGGCGCGTACGGTTCATCTGTACCCAGGAACAAGTGCTTACTGCCTGGGTTGGGGACCTCCAGGGCGCGTACGGTTCATCTGTACCCAGGAACAAGTGCTTACTGCCTGGGTTGGGGACCTCCAGGGCGCGTACGGTTCATCTGTACCCAGGAACAAGTGCTTACTGCCTGGGTTGGGGACCTCCAGGGCGCGTACGGTTCATCTGTACCCAGGAACAAGTGCTTACTGCCTGGGTTGGGGACCTCCAGGGCGCGTACGGTTCATCTGTACCCAGGAACAAGTGCTTACTGCCTGGGTTGGGGACCTCCAGGGCGCGTACGGTTCATCTGTACCCAGGAACAAGTGCTTACTGCCTGGGTTGGGGACCTCCAGGGCGCGTACGGTTCATCTGTACCCAGGAACAAGTGCTTACTGCCTGGGTTGGGGACCTCCAGGGCGCGTACGGTTCATCTGTACCCAGGAACAAGTGCTTACTGCCTGGGTTGGGGACCTCCAGGGCGCGTACGGTTCATCTGTACCCAGGAACAAGTGCTTACTGCCTGGGTTGGGGACCTCCAGGGCGCGTACGGTTCATCTGTACCCAGGAACAAGTGCTTACTGCCTGGGTTGGGGACCTCCAGGGCGCGTACGGTTCATCTGTACCCAGGAACAAGTGCTTACTGCCTGGGTTGGGGACCTCCAGGGCGCGTACGGTTCATCTGTACCCAGGAACAAGTGCTTACTGCCTGGGTTGGGGACCTCCAGGGCGCGTACGGTTCATCTGTACCCAGGAACAAGTGCTTACTGCCTGGGTTGGGGACCTCCAGGGCGCGTACGGTTCATCTGTACCCAGGAACAAGTGCTTACTGCCTGGGTTGGGGACCTCCAGGGCGCGTACGGTTCATCTGTACCCAGGAACAAGTGCTTACTGCCTGGGTTGGGGACCTCCAGGGCGCGTACGGTTCATCTGTACCCAGGAACAAGTGCTTACTGCCTGGGTTGGGGACCTCCAGGGCGCGTACGGTTCATCTGTACCCAGGAACAAGTGCTTACTGCCTGGGTTGGGGACCTCCAGGGCGCGTACGGTTCATCTGTACCCAGGAACAAGTGCTTACTGCCTGGGTTGGGGACCTCCAGGGCGCGTACGGTTCATCTGTACCCAGGAACAAGTGCTTACTGCCTGGGTTGGGGACCTCCAGGGCGCGTACGGTTCATCTGTACCCAGGAACAAGTGCTTACTGCCTGGGTTGGGGACCTCCAGGGCGCGTACGGTTCATCTGTACCCAGGAACAAGTGCTTACTGCCTGGGTTGGGGACCTCCAGGGCGCGTACGGTTCATCTGTACCCAGGAACAAGTGCTTACTGCCTGGGTTGGGGACCTCCAGGGCGCGTACGGTTCATCTGTACCCAGGAACAAGTGCTTACTGCCTGGGTTGGGGACCTCCAGGGCGCGTACGGTTCATCTGTACCCAGGAACAAGTGCTTACTGCCTGGGTTGGGGACCTCCAGGGCGCGTACGGTTCATCTGTACCCAGGAACAAGTGCTTACTGCCTGGGTTGGGGACCTCCAGGGCGCGTACGGTTCATCTGTACCCAGGAACAAGTGCTTACTGCCTGGGTTGGGGACCTCCAGGGCGCGTACGGTTCATCTGTACCCAGGAACAAGTGCTTACTGCCTGGGTTGGGGACCTCCAGGGCGCGTACGGTTCATCTGTACCCAGGAACAAGTGCTTACTGCCTGGGTTGGGGACCTCCAGGGCGCGTACGGTTCATCTGTACCCAGGAACAAGTGCTTACTGCCTGGGTTGGGGACCTCCAGGGCGCGTACGGTTCATCTGTACCCAGGAACAAGTGCTTACTGCCTGGGTTGGGGACCTCCAGGGCGCGTACGGTTCATCTGTACCCAGGAACAAGTGCTTACTGCCTGGGTTGGGGACCTCCAGGGCGCGTACGGTTCATCTGTACCCAGGAACAAGTGCTTACTGCCTGGGTTGGGGACCTCCAGGGCGCGTACGGTTCATCTGTACCCAGGAACAAGTGCTTACTGCCTGGGTTGGGGACCTCCAGGGCGCGTACGGTTCATCTGTACCCAGGAACAAGTGCTTACTGCCTGGGTTGGGGACCTCCAGGGCGCGTACGGTTCATCTGTACCCAGGAACAAGTGCTTACTGCCTGGGTTGGGGACCTCCAGGGCGCGTACGGTTCATCTGTACCCAGGAACAAGTGCTTACTGCCTGGGTTGGGGACCTCCAGGGCGCGTACGGTTCATCTGTACCCAGGAACAAGTGCTTACTGCCTGGGTTGGGGACCTCCAGGGCGCGTACGGTTCATCTGTACCCAGGAACAAGTGCTCACTGCCTGGGTTGGGGACCTCCAGGGCGCGTACGGTTCATCTGTACCCAGGAACAAGTGCTCACTGCCTGGGTTGGGGACCTCCAGGGCGCGTACGGTTCATCTGTACCCAGGAACAAGTGCTTACTGCCTGGGTTGGGGACCTCCAGGGCGCGTACGGTTCATCTGTACCCAGGAACAAGTGCTTACTGCCTGGGTTGGGGACCTCCAGGGCGCGTACGGTTCATCTGTACCCAGGAACAAGTGCTTACTGCCTGGGTTGGGGACCTCCAGGGCGCGTACGGTTCATCTGTACCCAGGAACAAGTGCTTACTGCCTGGGTTGGGGACCTCCAGGGCGCGTACGGTTCATCTGTACCCAGGAACAAGTGCTTACTGCCTGGGTTGGGGACCTCCAGGGCGCGTACGGTTCATCTGTACCCAGGAACAAGTGCTTACTGCCTGGGTTGGGGACCTCCAGGGCGCGTACGGTTCATCTGTACCCAGGAACAAGTGCTTGCTGCCTGGGTTGGGGACCTCCAGGGCGCGTACGGTTCATCTGTACCCAGGAACAAGTGCTTGCTGCCTGGGTTGGGGACCTCCAGGGCGCGTACGGTTCATCTGTACCCAGGAACAAGTGCTTGCTGCCTGGGTTGGGGACCTCCAGGGCGCGTACGGTTCATCTGTACCCAGGAACAAGTGCTTACTGCCTGGGTTGGGGACCTCCAGGGCGCGTACGGTTCATCTGTACCCAGGAACAAGTGCTTACTGCCTGGGTTGGGGACCTCCAGGGCGCGTACGGTTCATCTGTACCCAGGAACAAGTGCTTACTGCCTGGGTTGGGGACCTCCAGGGCGCGTACGGTTCATCTGTACCCAGGAACAAGTGCTTACTGCCTGGGTTGGGGACCTCCAGGGCGCGTACGGTTCATCTGTACCCAGGAACAAGTGCTTACTGCCTGGGTTGGGGACCTCCAGGGCGCGTACGGTTCATCTGTACCCAGGAACAAGTGCTTACTGCCTGGGTTGGGGACCTCCAGGGCGCGTACGGTTCATCTGTACCCAGGAACAAGTGCTTACTGCCTGGGTTGGGGACCTCCAGGGCGCGTACGGTTCATCTGTACCCAGGAACAAGTGCTTACTGCCTGGGTTGGGGACCTCCAGGGCGCGTACGGTTCATCTGTACCCAGGAACAAGTGCTTACTGCCTGGGTTGGGGACCTCCAGGGCGCGTACGGTTCATCTGTACCCAGGAACAAGTGCTTACTGCCTGGGTTGGGGACCTCCAGGGCGCGTACGGTTCATCTGTACCCAGGAACAAGTGCTTACTGCCTGGGTTGGGGACCTCCAGGGCGCGTACGGTTCATCTGTACCCAGGAACAAGTGCTTACTGCCTGGGTTGGGGACCTCCAGGGCGCGTACGGTTCATCTGTACCCAGGAACAAGTGCTTACTGCCTGGGTTGGGGACCTCCAGGGCGCGTACGGTTCATCTGTACCCAGGAACAAGTGCTTACTGCCTGGGTTGGGGACCTCCAGGGCGCGTACGGTTCATCTGTACCCAGGAACAAGTGCTTACTGCCTGGGTTGGGGACCTCCAGGGCGCGTACGGTTCATCTGTACCCAGGAACAAGTGCTTACTGCCTGGGTTGGGGACCTCCAGGGCGCGTACGGTTCATCTGTACCCAGGAACAAGTGCTTACTGCCTGGGTTGGGGACCTCCAGGGCGCGTACGGTTCATCTGTACCCAGGAACAAGTGCTTACTGCCTGGGTTGGGGACCTCCAGGGCGCGTACGGTTCATCTGTACCCAGGAACAAGTGCTTACTGCCTGGGTTGGGGACCTCCAGGGCGCGTACGGTTCATCTGTACCCAGGAACAAGTGCTTACTGCCTGGGTTGGGGACCTCCAGGGCGCGTACGGTTCATCTGTACCCAGGAACAAGTGCTTACTGCCTGGGTTGGGGACCTCCAGGGCGCGTACGGTTCATCTGTACCCAGGAACAAGTGCTTACTGCCTGGGTTGGGGACCTCCAGGGCGCGTACGGTTCATCTGTACCCAGGAACAAGTGCTTACTGCCTGGGTTGGGGACCTCCAGGGCGCGTACGGTTCATCTGTACCCAGGAACAAGTGCTTACTGCCTGGGTTGGGGACCTCCAGGGCGCGTACGGTTCATCTGTACCCAGGAACAAGTGCTTACTGCCTGGGTTGGGGACCTCCAGGGCGCGTACGGTTCATCTGTACCCAGGAACAAGTGCTTACTGCCTGGGTTGGGGACCTCCAGGGCGCGTACGGTTCATCTGTACCCAGGAACAAGTGCTTACTGCCTGGGTTGGGGACCTCCAGGGCGCGTACGGTTCATCTGTACCCAGGAACAAGTGCTTACTGCCTGGGTTGGGGACCTCCAGGGCGCGTACGGTTCATCTGTACCCAGGAACAAGTGCTTACTGCCTGGGTTGGGGACCTCCAGGGCGCGTACGGTTCATCTGTACCCAGGAACAAGTGCTTACTGCCTGGGTTGGGGACCTCCAGGGCGCGTACGGTTCATCTGTACCCAGGAACAAGTGCTTACTGCCTGGGTTGGGGACCTCCAGGGCGCGTACGGTTCATCTGTACCCAGGAACAAGTGCTTGCTGCCTGGGTTGGGGACCTCCAGGGCGCGTACGGTTCATCTGTACCCAGGAACAAGTGCTTACTGCCTGGGTTGGGGACCTCCAG
>JBBPBX010068318.1:0-15078 GCA_038048925.1 Garcialebias charrua
ATTAATCATATATATCAGTAATCATTACCCATGATGATCAGTATTTGTTTCTCATGTTTATCAGTATTCATTTCTCATCTTTATTAGTTAGAAATACTATACTACTACTACTACTAATAATAATAATAAATTAGATTTTTTAACATTACACAATAATTGTCTGTATACTACCTGTTGTTTCTTACACAAAAAAATGACAATTTAATTTATTTTTCACAAATTTATTGCAAAAATAGTGCAATAGTAACATTTTAAACATGTAAAGCTGAGTACACATTTCACCATGTTCAAGAGTTTAAACTTTAGTACAAAACTAAATCTGAGTAAAGTGCTAAGTCAATACAATTCTGCATTTAAGCCTTTACAAAAATGGATTTTCAAACATTTTACCAAATTAACCATTTTACTTTGATAGGTGAAATTAAGAATGTTAATATCTTGTGCAAAGGGGAACATGCATAACATCTTATGATCTGAGGTACCCTTTATCATTTACATCATTAAAGCTGCTATATGTAACTTTTCTAACAATATATTTTTAACACATTTCTTCACTCTGTCACTAGATTGATGTTAGAGAGGTAATCTCTGAAAAAAACTAAAAAAAAATATTGTCCCCTTGCTTCTCCAGGTGGTAAATAAGCATTTCTAAAAAGAAAAAGTGACCCGCCATTTTCCAGCCAATAAAAACAAAGTTTGTAACCAGCCAATAAAAACCGAGCTTGAATTCGAATCAGCCAATAAAAACAGAGCTTGAATTTGAATTTTAACAGACCACAAGGGGGCAGTGCCATATATGGCTCTGAGGGGGAGGGATCAGAATGCTTTGCTTGTTGAAATTTTTTCTAAGTGCTGATGTTCTACAGAAACTGCAGACTCCACCTTTAATCTGGTCAAAAGACTAACATGGAACCCTTCAATGGCTTCGACAGGTAAATTGTCTTTAAAAAAAAAAAGTGTCCATACAGTTCTTTTATTTGGAAGCCTTAATGATAAAAAAATAAAAAAATAAACATTTAAATAATAATAATAATAATTTAAAAAATTAAAAATAATCTTTTTTTGACAAAAAAAATAACTAGCATTGTGGCACTAACAATTGTTTAAAACAAGTAATGATGAACAGGAAAGTTTCTGTGAAACAGTTACATTACAACACTTGTTCACATTATGTTTGTATTTGAAAGACAGCTACAAACTAAACTTCAGCAGTAAAACAATAAACTTCTAGCTGCTAAATAGGATTTTTTTCCCACCTAACCAAAAGTAGAGCACCTGCAGCGTTTTTACACAAGTTGAATTTTCTGTTTGAATTCTCAGCTTCAACTCAATACTTCCCAAATGGGGAAGAAAAAAAATACAGTACCTGTTGAATGAACAGGAGGGTACAGTATTTCTGATTTTCTTTGGGTAGTTTACATGGAGTTCATATGTGAGCCTAAAAAGGAGACTCACAGCTTCTGGCAGGGTCATGAGCTTTTCCACAAAAAATTTCACCCTCATTGACGATGTTCAGGCTCGCCGGGTGAAGATCTGATGTTGGGGGGGGAGACACCTTCAGGATTCAGCAACAAGGTCCCAACGTCCATTTGGCCAAAGAACTCATCACCATCCTAAAGATAAACAAAAATAATTGCCATAAATAAAACCATTAGGGAATAAAATTGCTGAACTACAACAGACCACCATGACAAAACAGGCATTGTATCAAATACAGTTTATGCCAACATAATGATAACTACTGTTTGGTCAAGCATTTAGAATTTTTCTAACAATAAACATTGTAAAATCAGTATTGGTTTAAAGGACAGCAGCTGCCTACAAGGACAGAAAGTAACCTGCTAATATATTTTTTTAATGATGCCTTCTGTGACAATTTGGAGACTTTAGACAGTTTAATGTTTATGGGGTTCTGGTGCTAAGTCATCAAAATCCTAAAATGTGACTAAAACAGCATTTGTATATTAACAGATTAAAAAATTTAACTAAACAAAAGTTCCTCTTCACTAAAAGTCAAATTAGAGCACAGTTGCTTTATATTTAAAGGTTGGTGTGTTCATTTCTAAATTTAATGTACTACAATCAATGTCTGTTTTGGGATGTGCGGACTATTTCATTAATCAATTTCTGTAATAAACATGGATTTGAATACAGTATATACATTTAGTCAATTTGGGAAGGGAATAACTGAGCCAGCTGAGGAGTGCTGTGAGTTTTCATTGGATTAGTGTGATGTCCTTCACAAACATCAACCAATGTGATGTCACGGTCGACAGAATTTATTTAAAATATATATATTTGGATCATGACAGAACTGACAGGTCCATAAATGCATGTCGGCCCAGCGGGCAAGCGAATCTTTGTGCCCCACCGGGCCAGTTACACGTTGCCGGAAACACCTGTACTTACAAAGATATTTTTACTTTATTGCAATTAGTGCTTCAAAAAGCCACAACACTCCTTGTACAATACATACCTCTTCCTCAGTGTGCCCTGGATGCAGAAAATGGGGCAGATTTAGACTAGCTCCCCTTTTTCCACCTCTGACTTGACATCAAACCTTTGTTAGCAAGGAGTTGGTGGCCAGTTGCTGTAAAACGAAGAAAGCATTAATTCATATTTGACAATAAACAAAACAGTCTAACATAAAACTGTATGCTTATGCACATTGATGACAGGATTGCTATTTTTTTTCTGTGACAGCATGTCACCGATGCTCCCAGCAAAACTGTGCAAATAACTTACAGAAACAGAGAAATGGCAGAAATGTTTTCAAAGATGCAGTGCTGTTAGACCTCAAATAATGTTAATAAAACACGTTTGTCTTGTGGAAACTACTGTATATTTTTTCAACGCAGAAAGAGTTCAAATGATAATGGGCTAACAGTGCAGTGGTCTGTTCATTTTTATAGAGCTGCACAATGTTTGATGACATTTTACTCACCTGTTATTTCTTCAGGGGGGTTGGAGGAAGAATCTCCTTGCATGTCGCAGGTTGAAACTTCAACACAGGCAGTGGACTGAGGTACAGCGAGCCTAGTAGAACTAGCTAGCTGCTAGCTTATCAACTGTCCAGGAGCATTCTGCTGCGGGAGGTTGTTCTCTGTTTTGTCTGTTTCCCATATCCAAGATGTAATGTAGGAACGTAATCCGCGGAGTTCAGATCATTAATGGCCAAGCCAGATAAAAAATGCCGATGACACACGTTGCTGTTTTGTGTCGGGGTGAAGTCCTGCCGGAGAAGCGCATGAAGCCACATCTTCCTTCTTTCAGTTGCTTTACTCGACTTTCCTAGAGGGACTTGGTAAAACAAACAAGTCTCACCTTCTTCTTTTACTCGTTTACGTTGCCTCGAACAATTATAAACACAATACAAGTCATATTTCCTTATCGCGACCGTTGGCAGTAATGAAAACTCTCCAGTACTGTGGCTGCGTTAGCCCCCGTTTCCGGTAAATTCTCGAAAAATGCGAGTGCGCATGGGCGATGACGTCAACTGGTAAAAGTCTATTGTGTTCGGGCTGCTGTGTGTGTAAACAAATTAGATCTGAATCAGATTCCTCTTCCTGTTATTCGAAAGGAACTGGGCTCTCTATCACCAAACAATTTAAAGTCTGCCAAACACAAAGAATCATCTCCATGTTCTCACGTTGCAGCTGTCCCTTTATTATTAATGAGTGACACGCAATGTCCAAGCAGTGATCCCTCAGCATGTGACCTTTCTCACTGTGCTGGTTCAGCTCTGCTCTTAAACAGTATCCCCCAACGGGTGAAACACAGACACTGGCCGGTTTGTCTGGTTCCAATGCTCTGTTAAGGCCAAGGATCAGTAAACTGGACCCATCCAGGAAACAGATGGGGGTCAGAAGATCTGCTCGTTTACAAAACTCGCAGCTTTTCAGTCCCATGACCAGAAACAAGGAGAGAGAAAGCAGACATTCTGCTCCACTTCTGTCTAATAAAGACGACAGGTTGCATCTTTACTTTACTTCCGGCTCTTGGCGAAGCAGGTCGCTTCTCTTTCTGCTCCTCTCCTCCCTAAGTTTTCCTCCTCCCTGCTCTTGCATTTTTGTCTTGTCTGCAACTCTTCAGTGCTCACTCGAAGCAATTTGGAAAATGGATTTAATTGCGTGGGCTGTTTCCTCTATCGATAATTTTTTTTCCACGAAGCGCTCCGGACCAGGAGAACCGACGTGCCCCCTCGACACGCATGCGGTGGGCTACATTATGGACTTGTGGGGAGAAGGGAAGTTAATGTGTCTGACAGTTCTTTCTGTCGAAGACGTGGAAGATTTGTGGATTATTGGAATATTGGTGGCAGCTGCTCTGCTTTTTGGCTTAGGCGGAGGTTTCTGCTACTGGAAGCTGAGGGAGACTGCCGCGGTGATCAATGCGCTGGCAAAACTTCCTGCTCAACAAGATTCTTTGATCCGGGCTGTGACCTCTATGACCAGTGCTGGGCAGCACTAACCCAAAAATTAGTTCCACTATTTCTAAAGCACTAATTAATTTATTTAGGTCCACAATTTCAAAAGCACTAATGTCTTATGAAAATTAGGGGAAGCTAATTCTAAACCGCTAATTCTAAAATAAAACACCATCAGACAAGAAGCAAGTTTTAAGTTGTTTGTATTGTACTATAGACTTAGGAAGGTATTTATAATAATATTGTTTGTAATAATAATCATTTTCTTTGAGTATAACCAATAGACAGGAAGGTATTTATAATAATATTGTTTGTAAAAATAATCATTTTCTTTGACTATAACCAATAGACAAAAAATACACACAACAAAACAGACCCTGATTACACCCAAGAGTTCTTTTTTTTCTATTTTAAATCGGTTCTTGAATCCCGGATGATTAAAGGTCCATCAATCAATAATCTGGTAGTTTGTAGTTCATGATCCAGGGTAATATGTCCAGAAAAAAACAAATAGTTTGGTGCAATTTAAGTCCTACCGCACAGCTGTGGTGGTCCGGTAGCTTGCCAATGCCATCCTGGGTGGGAACAGGGGGTGAAAAAAAACCTGACCTAAACAAGGTCATAAACAAAACAAAAAATAGCATTACTTTATACACAGGACTAAACTGTTATCAAAATTTCTATAGGCAGTCAACAGATTTAATGAAAAGTAACTAAAATGATCCTAAGAGGATGAAATTACAAAAATCAAAGGATTTATTTAATACTTTACGTAGATATATTCTATTCGGCCACGAAATTAACAAAAAAGAGAATGATCTTTAATCCCTAACACACCACTTTTAAATCTCAAATACACGGGCGTCTCGCCACCGCATTTATACATAAAAAGCAACCCAAATACATAAACTAACGACTCACCGTCGCGTGGTGTACACAGAAGACACAATAAAATCATCCGGCCACGTTAATTTGGCTTGAAACATCGGGGTTGTCTGCGGATTTATCCAAGTACCCAGCACAAACAGCTAGCCACAGAACTAGCCCTCGAGTTCACGACTGACCCGGAAGTTGTCATCAACATGGAATAGTCCATTTTTAGTAGGGGGATAAAGAAATCGACCGTTTTTTTTATTGCGTATTTAATGATCGTTTTCATCGTAACTATAATTATTTTTATGTTAAATGTACATTAACAAGCAGGATCAATGTTAGTGATGTAGGTGACTGCACGGGGCGAGGCGGGGCCGGGGCCACTGCTGAAATGGGACCCCCAGGCATTTACCTACATGGTAGAGCCGAGTCTGTTCTCAGCTCTGCCCCCCTCACCCTCACACCCTTCCTCCTTTCTGCTGTTTACGGTGGGGAAAAATATAAAACAAGCAGCATAAGAGCTTGTAAATAAGTTTATTGGTTTTTACTGATAGATAATTAGTTATTAGCGGTACTGCATTTTAAATAAAAATAGCACAAATCCGCTTATGAATTATAAAAGTTAGTCAATTCACAAAAACGCTGACAAAAAGTTTAGGTCCACTGTAAGCGGAATAGTGCTTTAGCGCTCCCTAGCGTTCATCCGCCCACCTTTGTCTATGACCTAGCTGTTGTTCGAGCTGAATCACACGATGGGAGCAGTGGTGGACAGCCGCGGACCTGTAGTGGATTTTGGGACTCATTTATAGCTGACCGAGCTTCATCAGGGGACAGATGGGGATTTGTAGCTCGGAACCTCACATGATTCGGCGATTTGGACCCAGACAGCACCTGGACTTCAAGGCTGCAGTCAAAGTACAATACACTGTAGCCTGCCCTGGAAAATAAATAAAGCAACTAATTTAATCGGGACTCAAAGCAACCTTGAAAAGAGGCTGACTGCAAAACCTCCTGTAGTCGAAAGCTGTTGAAAAACTGTCGTTGCCCCCTCTCCCCCCAGCGGTCTCTGTATGCATTCAGATGGAGCCAAGCTGAGGCCATCTGCAGACTGTGCTTATCTGAAATGATTACTCACGGACTATCTCTCTGCTTGCCATCAAATGCAACACGTCTTTGTCTTTATCCGTGCTAAGCTGGTAGAGTTTTTTTGACTTTATCATAGAATGTCCTAAGACAAAATGTGATGGATTCTTTTTTGAATACCAATGATTATCTGACTGTATGTTCCTTTTTTCCATATCTGATTCTTGGCGGCACAATTTAATTATTGCTACGGCTTTCCATGCGTATGTCCCTCTTAGGATGGTGCGCGCGCCAATTGCAACACTTTGTACCTTGGTACAAATAGGCCAATAAAGATATATTCTATTCTATTCTATCTGCCCTCAATCACTCTCGATCAGAGCAACCTGGTAGCACATCAACAAAAAGGCCTTCTCCCAAACTTGACCTCCAAGGGGTCACGGCTTCCAGGGTCCCTGGAGGGGAACTGGATACACCAACTGCTCTTCTTCCGGGTCAAACTATGTCACCAGAAGAAGTAGTCTAGTCCGAGAACTGTTAAAAATGTCAGCTTGTTGGCAGAAAAGAACAAGCTGATGGCATCGGGCCTGCTGGAAAATGTGGTAAAAATCATACAAAATGCTCGTGCTATATCAACACAGTCCCTCTACGTACAGAAGTGGTGTATTTTTGAAGCTTGGTGCTCAGAAAGAAATATTATTTCTTACTCATGCGACCTGGCTTAGCTCCTGATTTTTCTTTAGGACTTACTAGAAAAAGGTTGTTCTTTCTCAACGATTAAAGTTTTCCTATCAGCTATTTCAGCCTGTCACGAAGGCTGGGGACACAGGACACCTGGCGCATATCCAATCATAATAAGATTTATGAAGGGCGTGCTTAGGACAAAACCACCCAACAGGATCCTGACCCCTGGTTGGGATCTTAGCCTGGTCTTAGGGGCTCTTTGTCATCCTCCATTCGAGCCACTGAGTGAGGTTAAGATAGACTTGTTATCTTATAAAACCGCTCTACTCTTAGCACTTTGCTCAGCGAAACGCGTGGTTGACCTCCATGCATTGTCTGTACATCCAATGTGTACCAGATTCGTCCCTGATGGGTCAAAGGTCATCCTAAGACCTAATCCCGCATACATCCCCAAGGTCTTGACTTTGAACCATAGGAGTCTAGACTTTGATCTCTCCTCCTTCTCTCCTGCTCCTGTACTCACTCAGGAACAGGAAAGGCTGAAGGCTCTCTGCCCCGTGAGAGCTTTATGCACTTACATGCAGAGAACAGCCGAATTGAGAAAAACAAATCAACTGTTCGTGTGCTTTGCAGCACTTGTTACCGGAAAGTCCCTATCAAAACAACGCCTTTCACATTGGGTGACTGAGGCCATTAAAAGGGCGTACAGTAACAGGTGCCCTCTGAAGTGCACGCTCACTTGACTAGGGGCTTGGCCACTTCGTGGTCACTGTTCAAGGGTGTACCAGTTGCAGACATTTGTGCTGCTGTGAACTGGAGCTCATTAAACACTTTTGCAAAGCATTACAGTTTGGATGTTACTGCATGTGATGTCATTCAGGCTGTTCTTTCTAACACACAGTAGAAAGTAGCCTTGAGATGCCTGCTGGTCAAGGGCAGACGTTCACACTAACATGCATTTTACTGAGCATTTCAAGGGCGTGAATGAATTACGTTCCCATAGCAAGTATGTTGCATCAAGTGACTGACTGATAAGGGAACTGAAAGTTATGCACCATAACTCATGTTCCCTGAAGGAAGGGAACGAGGTGCAACATATCTGGCCCTTTTCAATGCTGAAAGCTCGGTGAAGTGCAATTTTGGAGGAAGATGGATGGGCGTCAGTCGCTTAAATACCCAGAGGGCAGGGCCTCTGGTGCGACGTTGACGCCCTAGCCGTAAAGGCGTGATTGTATTCCTTCAGGTAATCACGAGGGAGCACAATTCCCATAGCAAGTATGTTGCACCTTGTTCCTTTCCTTCAGGGAACATGAGTTATGGTGCATAACTTTCAGTTTTTGGTTTCCCCTTTTAAATTTTGGAGTCTATGGCGAGACACGTTTTAAAAATCAAGAAACCCCCGAATAGAATTGTTCGAGTAGGTTCGACTTGAAATGTTGTGAGATCAATGTAGGTTATGGTACCTAAAGTAGCATTAATCTACAATGACTCTTCAATGATTGTGGTTTAACAAAATAAACTGCATGTTGGCATAGCTAAATTCCATTTTAGTCTTTAACTAGTGTTAATACAAAACCTCTTTTTGGCTGGGAGTGTTCAGAACCAGTACAATGTATCAACATCGACAAAAGTAGTGATTAAGCAACTAGAAAACGACATTTCACTGCTTCAACTCACTCTGGTCGTCAGATTCCAAAATGCAACACACAAAAAGATAGGTTTTAACTTTCTAACCGATGTCAAGTTAAATCCTGTGGATTTAAGCTGTTGTTGAGATTATTATTTGTTGTGGGTTTTAGACTTAGTGTTTCTAAGTTCTAGTTGGAGCTGTTTCTTTTAACAACTAATTTAGTTTAGACCTATTTAGTTTATTTACTATCTTCTGCTTGGACTACCATTTTTTCCCATGAAGTCGGTGAGTTTGTAAGATCTTTGTCTTTGTGGAGTTATTGAATGCCTTGTAAGGTTTGACCTGGTTCCGATGTACCCATTTAACAATTGGCTCTTTACGGCCTTTGCTGATTTTGATTTGGTAGACAATTGAAGACACTTTGTCTGTTATCAGATGAGGTCCAGTCCTACTGGGGCTTAGTTTGCGGGCGAGAGTTCCGGTCCCGGACTCTCCTTTCCCGGTTGTGGTGGCGAACGCATAATACCAGACTCTATCTCCCACTTGGAGTTCCTCGTGAGAGGCCTTTTGGTCATAGTACGCCTTGCGTCCTTCAGCAGATTTTTCCAGGTTTTTCTGGGCAAAAGTGTTTTTAAGGTGTTTTTCCAAGTCTTTCATGTATTGTTGTGTGGTGTAGACTGTCGCCATGGCGGCGTCGCCTGGTTGGTACAACAGGTGTAGAGGGAGAGTCATTTGTCGACCTGTCATGAGAGATGCCAGTCGATGTGTGTGGAATGGCCCTTATGGTCATGAGGACCAGAGGGAGTTTCACGGCCAAGTCCTTATGGTTTGCGGCTACATATTTCTTCAAAATACTCACCACAGTTCTGTTTGCTCTCTCTACTTGGCCTGAAGCCTGTGGGTGGTAGCCAATATGGAAATTGGATTTGACGCCTAGCATCTTCTACAGTTCTTTCATCACTTCACCTGTGAAGTGTGTACCTTGGTCTGAGTTCACCCTGAGGTGGAGTCCAAACCTTGAGAATACATGATTCATTAGCAACATTGCAGTGGTTTGTGCCGTGTCGTTAGGAGCTGGTAGACATTTTACCCATTTGGTAAACGTGCAGGTTACCGTGAGAAAATACTTGTTTCCTCTAGAGCTCTTAGTGATTGGTCCAACCCAGTAAATCTGGAGGTCAGACCATGGAAATGCATTACCTCTGCTTTGCAGTGGTGCTCTGGAGTGGTCTGGATGGCTGAAACTGGCCGCAGACCAGGTAACCTTGAATCTAGTCTTTTACATCCTTTTTCATTCCAGGCCAATAGGCAATTTGTTTCAATGCTTTCAGTGTGGCATTATCACCCTTGTGTCCTACGGACGGAAGATCATGGGCATGAACTAACATCACCCCCCTGTGGTCATGGGGAACCACGAACACTGGTGAGGACGTTGGTCCATGAGCAAAAGTTAGGATGCCTTTGATTAGTTTTAGCTGTTTGCACAGCTGATAGAGGACTTTAAGGTCTGGATCGGAATCCAGTTTGTCGTTGGACAGAGTATTATTGTCTGGGTCAGTCAGGTACAGTATCATGGAGTTGATAGCAGGATCGTACCTCTGTAGTTGGATGATATCTGGGTCAGTCAGTGTGGGTCGTACAGAGACTGTGTTGTCAGCAGGTCTGGCTGCAGCCTGTGCACGTATGACTGCCATTACCTCAACTGTAGGTTGTGTTGATTGAGTTTTGATTAGCCAGGAGGGATCAAAGGACCATGGAGGATCTTCAGCGGTCCTTCCTTGGCTAGGGAATCTGCAAGGTCATTGTAGTGCTTGTCATCGCCTGGTACTCTTGAATGTCCTAGAACTTTCTTCGAATAGATTTGTAAATCGTGTGATATCACCAAGTGACACATGCCACGAAAAGCTCTTTGTGTTTGACCACTTTTTTGTTGTTTGTGAGAAAACCGTTCTGTTTCCACAGAGAGAGATGACATGCAAAACTTAGACGGGCGTAGTTAGAGTCAGTGCAGATGACTAGCGTCTGGATGGAGCGTTCTACTGGCATCTGGAGAGCTATTAGGGTTCCTGCAATCTCAGCTTACTGAGAAGACTGAGAGCCTAATTTGTAGCTGAAAGTGACCTGTTTTTGGTCTTGGAGGAGGATCCCTCCAACACCTGCCTTGCAGATTTTTTCATGGTGGAATGAACATCCATCCACGTACAGTGTTGTTATATCTTTGCAGCTATTGCTATCAAAGTAGTGGTGATTTGAGTCCTCAGTTACTGAGGGTTTTTGCTCAGCTGGCGGTTGGGTGGCTGGTACATCTTGTGTACATGTACATTTTTGGCAGATTGCCAAGTCAGTACCCAAATGTGACTTCTTGTTTTGTCCATAGATGTTTAGGTTAAAACTTTGAAGTGCCATGAGCCACGTGGCTACACGTGAGTTTGTCACCACACCATCTCTGATGCGTTGGCTGTTTAGGAAAGTCACTGGCTGGTGTTGTGTTTCAACAATGATTTTTTTTGTCCACCAATGTAGCTGAAGAAGTGTTTTACTGCCCATACAGTGGTCATTAGAGATTTCTCACAGTCTGAGTATTTTAACTCGGGGCCTGCCATCGTCTTGCTGGCGTAGGCAACTACACGCTTGTCTCTGTCGTGTATTTGGTACAGACCTGCACTTATGCAATGAGCTGAGAAGCCCACTTCCAAGTAAAACTCTTTGTTGTAGTCTGGGTAGACTAGACATGGGGCTGACTTAATTCTGTCTATGAGAGTGTTCATTGCCTGCTGTTGTTTGTCAGTCCAGACAAATGGGACATCTTTCTTTAGGAGTTCAGTCAGTGGTTTTGCAATGTCTGCATAGTTCTCTTTGAATTGGGACGAGTAGATACACACTCCCAGACAACTTTGTAGTTCTTTGAGATTGGTGGGGAATTTGAACTTGTCTAGGCCTTGGGTACAAGCCAGTTGTGGCTGTACTCTGTCTGGACCTACTAGTAGGCCAACGTAGTTCACCTTTGATCTGCACCACTGGCATTTTGACAATGATATTTTAGCACCAGCTTGTTAGTTCGTTCAGAACGTGGTTGATCTCAGCCAAATTTGAGTCCTATGTTGGCTGCCTCAAAAGGACATTGTCCACATAAATCAGTGTCCCGCACTCGTGGGCGTCTGGACATGCTTTGTTTAGGAAGATGTCGAACTCTGCAGGTGAGTTAGCGTAGCCAAAGGGACACCTGGTGAAGGTGTATTGTCGGCTACCAAATGTGAAAGCTAGTTTGTGTTGGTCCTCGGCGTACACAGAGATGGTCCAAAAACCAGAGGCGACATTGTGGGTAGAAAAATTATTACCATCTGTGACCTTGGGCAGTTCCTGTTGGAGCTAGGTCATTGGCCACCTGGATAAGGGAACCTGTTTGTTTAGCTTTCTGTAGTCTATTGTGAGTCTCCACTTTCCATTTGGTTTTAAAACTGGCCATAAAGGCGCAAAGTAGGTGCTGCTACACTTTTTTGTTGTTTGTGAGAAAACCGTTCTGTTTCCACAGAGAGAGATGACACGCAAAACTTAGACGGGCATAGTTAGAGTCAGTGCAGATGATCAATGAGTTCCTTGACAGGTTGATATGCTGCCAGAGGAATCTTGTATTGTCTGACAAATGTTGGTGGTGCGTTGGGCAGGGTTGGGATGCTCACTATGTGGACCGTGGTCAACCCACAATCTATTGAGTCATTAGAGAATGACTTTTCATATTTTAAGAGAACTTGGCAAAGTTTGTCCCTTTCTTCATCAGTTGTCAGGACGTCGGCTTGGGCAACCACCTGTTCAATCTGTGAAGCAATTGAGAGGGGTTCTTGTTCTTTGGGGAGCTCCAGTGAGTCCCTTTTTGTGTTGTTAGACCTGTCTACAGGGAGGAAACCATAGGTTTGAGGGCTTAAGCCATCTTCTTGGTTGAGACCGAACCTGTTGACTGTGTCATGGTTGAACTCATTGGCGGAGAAGAGAGCTATGGCCTGTGTTGGTTTTGTGAACAAGACTTGCCCCGTGTGTTGACTTGGGATCAGGTTTTCTGGGAGTCCTCCCAGAAATGGAATGCCTAGTTCAAAATCATGAAAATCGGTGGAGATCAACCATCCTAGCTATGTTTTTTTTTTTTGATCAGTACCTCTTCAGTGCCTGTGTTGCACACAGCAACAGATGTGGTTCTGGAGTCGAGGCTCACTTGGCTTGTGGCCTCTATGGACAGTCCTAAGTTGAAAAACGTAGGAGATGGTTGAATGCATGCTTGTTTTTGGCTAATGGCTCGTCCAGCTAAAATGTAGATTTTCACCATTTGGTTTGTTACCTGAGGTGATACTGTGGTGATTTGGTTGTTTGCAACCTGGCAGACCTCTGGGATGGTCTGTCCAGCATTAAGGCTTGCTTTGTATAGCACAGGAAAATCCTTTGTGGCTGGTTTTAGGGACCATAGTACATTGTTGATGGTGTCCACTCGGACACCTAATCTTACCATAATGCCAGAGCCTATGTAGGTTGTATGTGGTAAGTTTGGGACCACGAGGAACAGGTGGACCAGTTCTAGTTGGTTCCAGGTCAGTTTCAGGTTAATGACTCCTTTTGCAGTCATTACTTGTTAACTGATGGGATCTAATGGAAAGCGGAAAGCTTTTTTGATTAGTTCTAGACCCAAACGCTTTTGAACCAAGGTCTCATAGAAAGCTTGGTTGATTGCTGATTTATCTGTCCAAAGAGACCGTACAGCATCTTTGGTATGGGATCCTTGGATCTCTACACCTTTTACTACCTGTGGTAGGTAGTGTTCAGTGAGTGCTGATTGTTTGAGCTTGCAGAGGAGGCTTTCTTGTTGGGCCTGTGTTGGGTCCAACTGTTGAGTCTCTTCTGCCTCATGTGTTTTTGAAGGTTCACTTACCGGGTTTGTGCTCTCGGATGGGGAGTCCCTTGTGCCTTCTGTGGTACCTGCTGCTAGGCAGTCTGTATCACAATCAGAAGGCACGTTTATTGGTAGGGGTTTGCTCACTGTGGACTACATTGTCTGTTCACCATAATCTATAATCGCGTCAAAGCGGTCAAGATTCTTGCAGATGTAATAATAGCTTTTTAAGGCAGCATGACACGGCAGTCATTACAATGAAATGCACCTCAGCTTGTGAACACGTATTTCAAACGATTCAACACAGTGACATTTCTTAACCAAAAGCTTAAAATAAACATTTTAAGAGTTGATTAATGACATATTCTCAGCTTCAAATGACATCAACATGCAGTTCTTGCAACGTTCTGAACACTTTCAGCCAAAAACTATCTTTTTAAGAGTCAAACTTTGATTTTTTATGCCAACATGACGTCTTTTATGATCACACAGAAATTAAATGAATAAACCCTTTTATAAGACACGTACAGTGCCACCAGATGTAGTAGACAGTTAGAGTCCACTAGATGTAAGATGTGATGCAGTTTAACCTGTCCACAAATGTAATTACTTATTCAAGACTAGTTCAAGTTCAAGATAGTAATTATGTATTTATTCACAGATTCTCTTCTTTTTCTGATTAAACAATATCTTGTGTAACCAGATTAGATATAAGTGACCATGAGACATTAATTATATTTGACCCATCAAGGAAATGAGGTCATTTATTAACAAATCATTAAATTAACATCAAAATGAAATTGTTAATGGATTTAATCTATATTTTGTGAATGTTGAAACTAACCTTGCAGCTAAAATTCCAAAAGTTGATAAAAATGTGAACTATTTAATTGAAGGTTGTCTAAACAGCATGTTCCTAAATGGAACTGATAATGAAGAAATAATGAACATAGTTAATACATTTGCAGACAAAATATCTAAGGATTGGATGGACATGGATATGATGTTTATAAAGGATATAATGAGTTATGTAATTGAGCCATTTACATATATATGTAATTTATCCTTTACAACAGGAGTATTTCCAGATAGGATGAAAGTGGCTAAGGTAGTTCCTCTTTTCAAAATTGGTGATAAATGTGTGTGATTGGAATTTTAAACACCTTCACCTTAAATAAGAACCACACAAAAGAGACAAGAATTGAGTTCAACACTGATCACAACCTCTGCAAAGGGGATATGCTTTCAATGCACCTTTGAAATTAGATTTCAAACATGTTGCCAGCAAAATCCAATTTGATCCGCCACTCGGTGCCTTTTTATTCAAGATAGAAGCAGAGTTGATGAGTAACACAAATCTCTGACACTTCACAGATAAAACAGAGGAGAAGTCATGGTTCTGTTCAAACAGGAACATCATATCAAAACATTGTCTAATCTTGAGCAAAACTTAAAGACTTGTTTGTTCTGCATCCAGGAAAAACATGTTTGTACTTCTCAGATAAA
>JBBPBX010068319.1:7010-17327 GCA_038048925.1 Garcialebias charrua
TTCATTACTGAAAATCTCAAAGTGCTACACATATATTGAATGCTACACACATTCATAAACCGGTGGCGGCAGACTACCATGCAAGGTGCTTTCCAGTCCTTAGGCATGTCTAAGATAAGGCAAGCGAGTCCTTCCAGAATCTTTTTTCTTTTTTTTTTTAAATGTCTCCTCTGTTGCGTAGCTTTCGCTGGCTAGCTCGCTAGGAGTTAACGAAATAGCTTTTTTCTTGTGGCGTAGTTAGCGCCGTCGAGCGAAGCAATCTGTAGAGAGAGGAGAAGAAAATACTTTGGGGTTAAGAGAAATGTGCCGGACTAGCTTTCGCTAGTCCAGCAATACGCAGGAATAATTCTCTGTGCGCTCTGTGCAGGGAGCAAGCTCACCTCAAGTTGAGCGATGAAGCAACAGAGAAGTCCCGCGAAGAGGTAGTTCAGGTTTAGCGAGGTGAAGGGCAAAAAAGAGAAAGATGGAGGGGCGCAAGCCGCTTAAGTACCCAGAGGGCGGGGCCTCTGGCGCGGCGGTGACGCCCCTAGCCGTAAAGGCGTGAGTATATTCCTTCAGGTAATCATGCGGAGCGCAATTCCCATAGCAAGTATGTTGCACCGAGAGACCAGACTGAAAGGGAACTTTCATCTTCAGGGATTACTTTCAAGAGCACGATTTGGACTTTTTCTTAATCACAGAATCTTGGATGTCGCCGGGTGAGTCCAGCGCCTTGACAAAATTATTACCACCGAACTGTCTGTATTTTAACGACCCGTGGCACATCAGGTCGTTGTGGTGGTGGATTAATAACAATATTCATATCATCTTTTGACTGTAAACAACTACCCATCCCTGTTTCCTGTTCTAGTTTTGAGCTGACTGTCTTTGAACTCGGCCATTCGCCTGCGACTTTATGCACTCTCATCTACCGTCCACCTCAATCTAAAGATTTCATCTATGAATTTTCTGATTTCTTGGCTGAAATCACACCAAAATATGATTGTATTGTAATTATTGGGGAATTTAATTTGCATGTGTGCTGTCATGAGAAGCCCATGGTTAAGGACCTTTTAGATTTACTGGACTCATTTAATCTAAATTAGCATGCAAACGGTCCTACCCAGGAGCGCAGACATACATTGGACCTTGTGTTAACTCGTGATGTGACTGTTTCTAATCTTGAAATAGGTGACAATGTTTTCAGACCACATGCCAATCCAGTTTGAGTTCACCCTCCCCCATTTAACTCCTAAGTTACACGTTCCTGCACGTCGTTTTCAGACCACATGCCAATCCAGTTTGAGTTCACCCTCCCCCATTTAACTCCTAAGTTGCACATTCCTGCACGTCGCAGCCGGGCCATTAACCATTTCACTGCCGCACGTTTCACAGATGTTTACAACTCTGAAATTATAAATCAGCCCCCGGTGTTTCTCTCAACCACTGAGGAGCTGACGTCCCAGTTCAACTCTGTTTGTTTAAAGGCTCTGTTGCTCCTGCTAAATCTAGAAAATCAAAACTCAGAGCAGAACTTGGCTGAATGACGTCACCAAGGCCGTTAGGCAGTAGTGCAGGAGGACGGAGAGCAAATGGAGAAAAGACATGCTGTAGGTCTCTTATCAAATACTAAAAGAGAGTTGGCATTGTTATCAGAAAGCAGTGGAAACGGCTAAATCCCAATACTTTTCAGAGATCATTGCCTCAAACTCTCACAATCCATGAGTTCTGTTCTCCAACCTAAACTCTGTTCTCCACTTCACTGAACCATCACCTCTGGAAGCCTCGACTAAGCTGTGTAAGAACTTCCTACATTAATTTTTTAGAAAAAATTATGACCACCCGGGCTCTCATTTCTCCTCCAACTCATGATCCATCCATCTCACCTCAATCTGTTGCTGTATTTGACCATTTTAAGCCAATCTCTCTGTCTTCTCTAGAGCAGGTCATGTGCATCCTGAAACCATCTGGTTCCCCCTTTGATGTGGTCCCCCCTCAGCTACTAAAGGAGGTTTTTCCTACTCTTGATCCCTCCATTCTTGCTGTTGTATATAGTAGTTTAACCACTGGTGTGGTGCCAAAAACATTAAACATGCTGCTGTTCAACCTCTCCTGAAAAAAAAAAAAACCTTGACCCACCCAGTCGTATCCAACTTCAGGCCCGTCTCCAGACTCCCATTTGTTTATAAACTTCTGGAGAAAATAGTCGAGTCCCAGTTGAAGTGCTTCCTGGAGGATCACGCTATCCTTGAGTTATTCCAATCTGGCTTCAAACCTCTCCACAGCACTGAAACTTCCCTACTGAAGGTTTTAATGACATCTTCTTATCCATATACACTGGTGATTCAGTGCTGTTTGTCCTATTAGACATTACATCTGCTTTTGATACAATTGAGCATGAGATCCTCATTGCTAGGTTGGAGCAGTGGGTGGGCATCACAGGGTCAGCCCTCAATTGGTTCAGATCCTACCTCACTGACAGATCCTTTTGTGTTTCCATCAACAATTTTACAAACGTATGTTGATTCAAAATTTCACAGTGTCAACAAATCCCCCAAAAGTTGGGACAACTTCTTCAACTTTATTATTAGGTCCCTGAGGGGCAATTCATTTACAGCAGGTAATGATAATGGTAGTGAGACAGTCAACACATTCATAGAACTACAATTTAAAACAAAATAAAGGAATAAAAAGAATAAATGAATGAAAAGTACCTCCATTACAGATTAAAATGACTCTGACTAGCCTTATCTAAGGATGCCAAATGTGCCTTATGTGCCTCACTGCATATGCCACTTTGCCTATATACCAACATCAACTACCTCATACATATACTGTGTACATTAACTTATATGCTGCTGTGCCACTCTTTGCAAATGTCAATGCTAGAACCTTCAGTTTATTTTATAGATATACTTTTTATACTTTTTATACTACTATGCAAAAACTCAGGACAGTATTACACTTTTATTATTTCATTTTATGCTTATGTTCATTGGGTGTTTGGTGTTTTAGGGGTGTTTGGTGTTTCAGTGTTGGTGTAAATTTTCATACTTTTATACTATTATGAAAAAACTCAGGACAGTGTTACACTTTTACTATTTTATGCTTATGTTTATTAAATGTTTTAGTGTTTAGTGTTTAGATGGTTACTGTTGCACCGAGGGACTGAGAGAAATGCAATTTCGGTCCTGTGTATGTCCTGTACATATTGCAGTTCTGACAATAAAGTTGACTTTGACTTTGAAAATACATAAACATTTCGGAAGGTACAACTTAAGAGGAGCAAACAGTTCATCCTTAAAAATATTTTAAAAGCTACAACTTAAGAAGAGCAGACAGTTTATCCTTAAAAACATTAATCAAGATTCATTATAACAATAGGAAATGAGATAGTTTTAAAACTAATTTTTGTTTAAAAATCCAATGACTGTGGGGATGAAGGAGTTTTTTAATCTGTTTGTTCTACACCTTGGTAGGCCATATATTCTGCCTGAAGGCAGCAGATTGAACTCAGCGTGTAGGGGATGAGTGGGATCCTCCAAGATTTTTTTAGCTTTAGATATGGATCTAGACTTAAAAAGATCCAAGATGTCATTTAATTGAATCCCTATTATTTTCCCGCATTCTTTAATAACACAAGTAGAGCTTGAGCTGCGTGAGCTCCCCCTTGAGCTGCGTGCCACCTCTGATCTGACTCTGTTCAAAACCAGACTGAAGACCCACTTGTTCAAAAAAGCTTTCAGTGTGTAACTTTTATTACTTTTGGTATTTTAATATGTAGCATTTTTTTATTTCCATTGCCTTTTTATTTCCACTTGTTCAAATAAGCTTCCAGTGTGTAACTTTTATTACTTTTGGTATTTTAATATGTAACATTTTTTATTTCCATTGCCTTTTTATTTCCACTTGTTCAAAAAAGCTTTCAGTGTGTAACTTTTATTACTTGTGTTATTTTAGTGTTATTTTAGTATGTAGCATTTTTTATTTCCATTGCCTTCTTTTATTGCTGTTGTTTCTTATTCTATTTTCATTGATTTATTGTTCCAGTTTATTCATCTTTTTATCCTGTTAAGCACCTTGGTCAATGCAAGGCATTGTAGGAAGGTGCTATACAAATAAAGTTTATTATTATTTATTATTATTATAAGTAGCAATAAGTGGCTGGAAAAAGGAAATTGAGCATATAATGAACAGCTGGAAGATCAATTAACACTAATTAGGTCAATGGGCACCGGCGACCCCCGTGACCCAAAAATGGAAGAAACGGGTAAAGATAATGGATGGATGGATGGAGGTCAATTGACAACATGATTGGGTATATAAAAAAAAGCTTCTCAGAGTGTCAGTGTCTCTCAGAAGCAAAGATGGTAAGAGGATCACCAATTCCACCATTGTTGTGCAAAAAGACAGTGCAACAATACCAGAATGGTGCTACCCAGCGTAAAAAAGCAAAGACTTTTAAATTATCATCATCAACCGTGCATAACATCATCAGAAGATTCAGAGAATCTGGAACAATCGCTGTGCATAAGGGTCAAGGCCGTACAACTCTACTGGATGCTCGTGATCTCTGGGCCCTTAAACGTCACTGCACCTCAAACAGGAATGCCACTGTCAAGGAAATAACAGAATGGGCTCAGGAATACTTCCAGAAAGCATCGTCAGTGAACACAATCCACCGTGCCATCCGCCGTTGCCAGCTGAAACTCTACAGTGCAAAGAGGAAGCCATTTTTATTTATTTATCAGGAGAACATACAACAGTTGACAGTACATGCATTTTACAAAACTTACATAACTTCTCCGATTTTAGAGGAAGCCATGTCTAAGCAAGCTCCACAAGCTCAGACGTTTGCACTGGGCCATGGGTCATTTAAAATGGAGTGTGGCAAAATGGAAGACTGTTCTGTGTCAGATGAGTCACGATTTGAAGTTCTTTATGGAACACTGGGACGCCATGTCATCCGGACCAGAGAGGACAAGGATAGCCCAAGTTGTTATCAACGCTCCGTTCAGAAGCCTACATCACTGATGGTATGGGGTTGCATGAGCGCTTGTGGCACGGGCAGCTTGCATGTCTGGAAAGGCACCATTGATGCAGAGAACTACAAAGTATTTTGGATCAGTTGTAACATCTAGCCCAGTATCAATCTGCAGGATCTGGAGGGCCAATTTCAACAGCTGTAGGCTGATTTGCTGCAGGAAAGGATACAATTGTATGGCTCTACCTGCATCTAATTTATGCTTGTATCCATGGAATCAGCAATGAGTTCATACTTCCAACTCTGTTTTTCATGTGATTTGATATTGTAATCTTTGCAATACAGTCACATGGCCTTTCAACACGTGCATTTTTATTTCTCTTCCACAACTCTGTCTGGATGTGTCTTTTTTATTTTTTATTTTATTTTACTGGTAGGGAGTGGTGGCGCAGAGGTTAAGAAGGTGAGCTTGTGATCGGAAGATCGCCGGTTCAAGCCCCGGTACCGACAACATCAAAGATGTGGGTGGGATAAGTGAAGCGGTCACACCTGTCTCCACCCTCATCTGCCCCACTCTGGGCCCTTGAGCAAGGCCCTTAACCCACACCATCTGCTCCCCCGGGAACCCTAGATATCAGCTCTCTACTCCACACAGAGGGCTGTGGTTGCTCGGTGGTCTGTGGTTGTGTCAGGAAGGGCATCCGGCGTAAAAACAACTGCCAAATCTTCGTGCGACTAGATCGCTGTGGTGACCCCTAACGCAGGGAAAAGCCGAAAGAAGAAGAAGAAAAAATATATATATATTTTACTGGTAACATATTCATTCATTCAGTTCAACATAATAAGGTCTGACGGGGTTGAATGGTCTGGTTTTACGTTCTAGTATGCATTTCACTCGTGAGACCACAACAAAACAAACAAAATGCTGATGATGGCAATGCATCAGGTTGTGGAAATATCTCAACTGACTATGCAATGAAAATACAGTAATGGGGGGAGTGGGGGTGAAAGATAGTTTGAAAATAATAACTTGTTAGCACAGACACAGAACCAATGAGTGGACTAAATTCAAAAGGGACAAAGGACGTTGTAAGCCTAACCAAGGTTCATGTACGAGCTGTGTGAGAGGAAGAAAAGGAGCTCAGCAGCTTTTATTAGCACCTGGTTCATCAACCCTGGAAAGCTTGCCTAGCAACACCAAGCCATGTTGTCACAGTTGCCATAGAGACTGGCACACACGTAAAACTTTTTACCTCGCCACCTTTTTCATTTGCAACTTGGAAAAACAACATTTTTGAATTTCAGGCAGTAATGCATTATGTATGTGGCTGGTGTGTGCACCGTTTGATGAACGTCAGTACTGTTGCCCCTCCATCTGAAAAATCAGTTCTACTTAAGAACCTCCTAATTAAACCAAATAACAGTCAATCAGGTCATCTGGACAATTTTGTTTTTGTGGAGAGATGTTTCGCCCTCTATCCAGAGGGCTTCATCAGTCTGAGGAGTCCCAAGTAAACTGTTTTCCCCACCAAGCAGTATACTCCTTTAGTGGAACAACCAGTTTGCTGGTGATAAGATGGTTTCTGGGGGTTGTCCTGTCCCCAGTCGACTCCTCCAAGGCAGGCAGCCACAGCCAAAGTGATTCAAGACATCACGTCTGAGGAGTCCCAAATAAACTTGGGACTCCTTGGGACTTCTCAGACTGATGAAGCTCTCCAGATAGAGGGCAAACATCTTTCCACAAAAAAATAAACTGTCCAGATAACCTGACTGATCATTTTTGGATTTTGTACCTGGATAATTGAGCATGAACTTTGATGTCTTGAACCACTTTGACTGTGGCTGCCTGCCTGGGAGGAGTCGACGGGGGACAGGACAGCCCCCACAATGCATCTTATTACCAGAAAACTGGTTGGTCCAGTATAGGAGTGTATTGCTTAGTGGGGAAAACAGTGTAATTGGGACTCCTCAGATGCCCTCCGTATAGAGGGAGAAACATCTTTCCACAAAAACATAAAAAATGTTCAGATGACCTGACGGACCATTACTGTATTGGATTTTTTACCTGGATGATTGAGCATGAACTTTGATCTCCTAATTAAAACTTAATGACAAACAACTTAATACATTAAGACTGGATTAGACTGAGTTCTTACTACATTAGTCCATTCAGATCAGGTTGGTTTCATACGCTCTCGCTCCTCGGCTGACAACATTAGAAGGCTTATAGACATTATGTGGGCAGTACGGAATAGCCGGATGCCTATGGCTGCTCTACCAATAGATGCAGAGAAGGCATTCGACAGAGTTGAATGGCAATATCTGTTTTCAACTTTGGAATGGTTTGGCTTTAGTAATAATTTCATAAACTGGATTCGACTTGTATATGCTCAGCCAGTGGCATCCGTTCTTACAAACGGAATAATTGGCCCATCATTTAAACTGAAAAGAGGCATGAGACAGGGTGACCCCTGTCCCCTTTACTCTTTGCGTTAGCCCTGGAACCATTGGCAGTTGCTATTCGAAAATAGGTTAACCTTCCGGGCATTTCTATAGGACACAATTGTCATAAGCTAATGTTATAATATGTATAACATTGTATGCCGATGATATTCTTCTCTATGTGTCAGATCCGGCAAATTCTATCCCAACTTTGCTCTCTTTAATTAATGTATTTTCTGACATTTCAGGCTATAAGGTCAATTGGACAAAATCGGAGGCCCTTCCACTTACTGCGTTCTGCCCTAAGAATGCATTTCCATCAGACATGTTTTCATGGCCCAAAAAAGGTTTAAAATACCTTGGAATAATTTTTCCACCCCAACTTAACAATATTATTAAGATTAATCTTGAACCATTGCTAGACAGAATGAGAGTTGACATAGAGCGCTGGAATCAATTATATCTTTCCATGTGGGGAAAAGTAAATGTTATTAAAATGATTTGCACTCCCAAGTTTAACTACTTATTACAGGCTCTCCCAGTACATGTCCCTATGATATATTTTAAACAGTTTGATAAGCTCTGTAACTTATTTCTTTGGAATTAAAAAAAGCCAAGATTGAACTTACGAAAGTTACAAACACCTGCAGACAAGGGAGGCCTAGGAATGCCTAACTTACTAAACTATGCTTTTTCTCTTAGACACATGGCTCATTGGTTTTTGCCCCCTGAAAGAGCTCCACCCTGGTTCACTCTCGAGACAGTAGCGTGTCAACCACTTACACTGCCTAGCTGTTTATCAACTAACCTTGCTCCTCAGAATCAGTTGCATCCGGTTTTGTCTCATATGAAATGGCTGTGGAAAAAGATGTCTAAAATTTTTAAATTCGACCCACATCTTCATAAATCTGCCAGCGTTTGGTATAATCCTAAACTCTGCATAGGTAAAACTCCCTTCTTCTGGAAGTCCTGGTTATCAGAAAGGGATTTCTGTAATAGGCGACTTGTATAGGAATGGTTCATTAAAATCCTTTGAAACACTGGTGGTGGAATTTAAATTATCCAGAGAAGACTTTTGGAAATATTTACAATTACGACATTTATTGGTGAAGACTTTTGGTTCACCCACTTCTATTCCTGCAACATGTACTACACTGGACGAGATTAAAAAGGTGTTTGGTCAAGGGCATGAAGTATCTGCTTATTATAAAATGTTGTTGACAACCTTGGACTCTAATATCATGTATCTCAAGAAATGCTGGGAAACAGATCTGAACCTCAATTTTACTGATGAGGAATGGAATTTGATTATTAGGAATGGCAAAAAAATGTCAAGGGAACTAAGAACAAGACTGGTGCAATTTAAGATTTTACATAAAATATACTGGACACCATATAGATTGTACAGGGCTGGCTTGTCAAATACCCCAGCGTGTTGGAAATGTCAGAAGGATAAGGGCACATTAGTGCACGTGCTTTGGGAGTGTCCAAATATTCAAGAGTACTGGTCATTAATTCATGAAGTTCTAGAGAAAATAGTTGGCCAGAATTTACCCTTTTGCAGCAAGCTATATATTCTTGGGGATTCATCATCATTGGTCCACTTCCCTCTTCCCTATCACAATGGGTGCAGACAGCTATTATGCTGGGGAGGAAGTTGCTGGTGGGAGAGTGGAAAGGTTCATCTATACCTTCTTTAACTCATATAGATCCCTGGGCAAACTTGCTGCCTTACGCCAAAATTACACTACATGCGGCTCCGCTACGCTCCGCTCCGCAGGTCGCAGCTGAGCGAGTCCAATTTCCACTTCCTCCGCTCAGCTCAGGTCCGCATGGATGCGCCGCTCTGAGACGCATGCGCGGGAATTGCGAGATCGCGCGATAAATCAAGTGATAAATAAGTAAGTCAGAACAAAACAATTCATTCGGTGGAAGAAGGAGAACAACAGTAGAGACTGCTGCCTTGATCTTCTCTCGTAAATGAGCGACAGGACATGGTTTGAGCAACAGGAAGTGATGTATTACATTTCAGAATAAAATACTTTATTTATTTATTTATTTCTTGTATTGCGTTTGTAGGCGTAGTCATAAATGATAGTTTGACAGCATTTTTGTACAAATAAATCCGTATAGAGCTAGGATTAGTCCGCCCGTGGTGATTTTATTTTGTAAATACGGAAGTTGTGCTCGTTCCTTTTCCTGTTGGTGCGACGTAATCTTCAAAAGTTGACTCCGGCACAGCTCCGGCGTCCGGCAGAAATAGAAAATTTCTAATTTTGACGGACTGCCGTCCGCTCGGCGCAGCTCGCTGCCGCCGTGCGGAGCCAGTGTAAATTCTGTCATTGATTATAATGGGTGCGTATTTGCTGCGGAGGTCGGACCGGAGCGGGGCGGAGCCGTAACGCATGTAGTGTAATTTTGGCGTTAGAAAGATTATCTTATAGATTGGTGAATAGAGTTGAGGAGTACAACAAAAAGTGGTCCCATTATCTGTCGCATGCGGGTTAAATGACATCTCCAGCTTAAAGCTGCTATATGTAACTTTTCTAACAATGTATTTTTAACATATTTCTTCACTCTGTCACTAGATTGATGTTAGAGAGGTAATCTCTGAAAAAAACTAAAAAAAAATATTGTCCCCTTGCTTCTCCAGGTGGTAAATAAGCATTTCTAAAAAGAAAAAGTGACCCGCCATTTTCCAGCCAATAAAAACAAAGTTTGTAACCAGCCAATAAAAACCGAGCTTGAATTTGAATCAGCCAATAAAAACAGAGCTTGAATTTGAATTTTAACAGACCACAAGGGGGCAGAGCCATATATGGCTCTGAGGGGGAGGGATCAGAATGCTTTGCTTGTTGAAATTTTTTCTAAGTGCTGATGTTCTACAGAAACTGCAGACTGAACCTTTAAGC
>JBBPBX010068320.1:0-19161 GCA_038048925.1 Garcialebias charrua
ATCACAAAAGCGGTTATAACGAAGAAAAAGTTCATAAACACGTAAAAAAAGCTTTGGATAAATTAAAAGAGGATCTAGATAAACAAGACTGAAATGAAGTGTATGTTGATGATGTGAACAGATCATATGATGAGTTTATGAATATCTTAGAAGCTCTGTATGAAAAGAATTGTGTGCAAAAAAATTACATAAAGAGAAATATTGTTGACCAACCATGGATGACAAAAGGGTTGAGAAATGCTTGTAAAAAAAGAATTACAGTATTTGTATTCATGCTTCTTATACATAATGAGTCGTTATTGAGCCGGTATATGTAATTTATCATTCTCAACAAGAAAATTCCCAGATACTGTAATATGAAAGTAGCTAAGGTAGTTCCTCTTTTTAAAAATGGTAATAAATGTGTGTTCAACAATTATAGACCAATATCCCTGTTACCAAAGTTCTCAAAAATTCTTGAAAAACTATTTGTGAACAGACCAGATCAATTTATAGATAAACAAAATATTTTAAGCAACAGACAGTATGGGTTTAGAGCAAAAAACTCTACATCAATGGCTTTCATGGAATTAATGGAACAAATAACTACTACTGTCCATCAAAAACAATACAGTATTGTGTCAGTATTTTTTTAAAGCATTCGATACTATTGATCACACCATTCTCCTTGAAAAATTGAACAAATATGGTATTAGAGGACCAGCATTACAGTGGGTATCTAGCTATTTGAAAGATAGGAAACAGTTTGTACAGATAAATGATGTAAGATCTGACCTCTGTAATATCACATGTGGAGTTCCTCAAGGCTCTGTACTTGGACCAAAGCTATTTATTTTATATGTGAATGACTTGGTAAATGTGTCAGGACTCCTTAAATGTGTACTTTTTGCTGATGATACCACATTTTTTTGTTTAGGTGAAGATATAGAACAAATGTTGGAGTCGATAAAGACAGAATTTTTCAAAATACAAACGGTTTAAAACCAATAAATTATCATCAAATCTAGAAAAAACTAATTACATGATATTCAGTAATAAAAAGAAAACTGCTGATGTTCCATTCAAAATTGAGAGTGTTGAGATTTGTAGAGTGAGTGAGGTGAAGTTTTTGGGTGGGACCGGATTGTTTGGTCATTAGCCTTCCGGGCGGTGTCGCTGGCTAGCGACCTACCTTTGGGAGCCTGCTGGAGCTGGCTGCTCTTCGGCTGTTGGGCCGGGGTCCGTTGCTGCTGCGGGGAGGAGAGGCGTCGGTGTCGAGGACAAGCGTCGGTGGAGCTACGTTCCAGTTTTGGGACGAATTCGAGCCGTGGATCCGAGGGGAGTCTGAGCCGGCGAGTTTCTACTTCCTGGTTCAAAGGGTGGAGGACGCCGGTCTGCGGGGGGAGTCTGAGCCGGCGAGTTTCTTTTCCTGGTTCAAAGGTGTGGAGGACGCCGGTCTGCGGGGGGAGTCTGAGCCGGCGAGTTTCTATTTCCTGGTTCAAAGGTGTGGAGGACGCCGGTCTGCGGTGGAGATCGAGGGCTGGTGGAGTAGGCTAAAGGCTAACTGCTAAAGGCTGAAGACTTCATAAACCAACACCAACGGGCGAGTGTCACATTTTGTGAGTACAGAAATGGCAAAATCTAAAACAAAAAAACAGGATCTGTTGGAGACTAACACGGATGATTTGGAGGAGATAAAAAAATCTCTGAACTTTATGAGTGAAGAGCTCAGGAATGTATCAAACCAACAGAAACTTCTGCTGGATGAAGTGAAACAATTAAGATTACAAATAAATTTGAAGGATAAAAAAATTCTGGAACTTGAACATAGAGTGGAGGAACTGGAAATAAACGCAAGACAAGACAATCTCGTAATATCCGGTCTTGTGATTAAAACTCGTTCAGACAAAAAGACCACTACCAGTGATGGAACTGCTGAAAATGCGTCTTCACAGGAACAGCGATCTTTGGAAGAGCAAGTTGTGACTTTTTTACAAAATAAGAAAATAGAAATTAATTCTGAAGACATATCTTTGTGTCATACCTTGCCTAACAAAGTTGAAAAATCCAAACCGGTTATCGTTGTAAAATTTATTAGTAGAAAAGCTAGAAATACAGTAATCATGCAAGCAAATAAACTCAAGGGAACAAATGTTTATATAAACGAACATTTGACAAAAAAAATGGAATTATTGCACACGAAGCAAGATTGTTAAGGAAAAAGGAAAAGATAGTGTCTACGTGGACAAGAAATGGAAAGATCTGGGTACGGGCACAGGAAGGATCGCAGGCAAAAATGATACAAGATGTGAAAGATTTGGAAAAATTTGGATAGTATAGAAGGTGTCTGTGTCCTGTTATGTCTAATCAAAGTTATGATGAAGTAAATCAACATGATGAAGAAGCACACGGTTAATGATGATGCATGATGATTCGATATCTAAAATATATAATGTTGATGAGGAATTCGAGAGAAGTCTTTTTCCAACTAAAAAAGAAAGTAAATACTATAATGAAGAGCAGTTTATTGATGTGAATATAACAGATGATGATCTTTCTTTAATTCACCTAAACTGTAGAAGTATAAATGCAAATTTATCATACATGTTAGATAATCTCAAAAACATTAATAAAACTTTCAAAATAATAGCATTGTCGGAGACATGGCTTAATGATGATAATATAAATAATATACATATTGAAGGATATGAATTACATCATATGAATAGGAAAAATAAAAAAGGCGGAGGAGTGGCTTTATTTATAAACAAGGAAATAAAATGTAAATTAATTAAAGATATGTCAATTGTTGTTGACAATATGATGGAAATGATCACAGTGGAAATTATAAACAAATGTGGAAAAAACATTATAATAAGCTGTGTCTACCGATCACCATCTTCAAAGATAGAGACATTTAATGATAAAATATTGGAGTTGTTAGTTAAGAGCAAAAATAAAAAAGTTTTCTTATGTGGAGACTTCAATATTGATTTAGATAACAAGGCAGATCCTAATAATATCAGTATATTTGTAAACTCAATGTATAGTTTAAATTTATATCCGTTAATATCAAATCCGACAAGAATTACTACCCAAAGTGCAACATTAATTGACAATATATTCACAAACATAACAGATGGGGAGGTGATAAGTGGTATATTGATGATGGATATCAGTGATCATTTACCGGTTTTCTCAATTTACAAAAGTGATGATAGTAAACCAACAACAATTAAAAGAAAACATAATATAATAAATACATCAAAAAAGCATTAGACAAATTCAAAGAAGATCTAGACATACAAAAATGGGATGAAGTTTATGTTGATGACGTAAACAAATCTTACGATGAATTTATGAGGATCCTTGAAAATTTGTTTAAAAAAATTGTATGCAGAAAATCTACATTAAGGATAAAAAAGTAGATCATCCTTGGATGACTAATGGATTAAAGAATGCATGTAAAAAAAGAATAATCTATATTCACGTTTCATAAAGTCTAGAACACAGGATGCTGAAGAAAAATATAAAAAGTACAAAAATAAGTTAGTAGGGATTATAAGAAAACATAAGAGGGAATACTATAGTCAATTATTACATAAATGCAGTGGTGATATGAGGGCGACATGGAGAGTAATTAACAGTGTTCTAAATAAACATAAGGGTAACATGGGATTGTCACAACATTTTGTGGAAAATAATGTAGAAATTCATGATGACAAAGAAATTGTAAATGGTTTCAATAATTATTTTGTAAATGTGGGATCTAATCTTGCAACCTCAATTCCTAAAATAGATGAAAACGTGAGTTATTTAATCAGTGGTTGTGTAAACAGTATGTTTCTAAATGGAACCACTAAAGAAGAAATAATGAAGGTTGTTGGACAATTTACTGATAAAAGATCTAAAGACTGTGATGATTTGGATATGATGGTTGTGAAGGAGATAATAAGTCATATTATAGAGCCATTTACACACATCTGTAATTTATCACTTTCTAAAGGTATATTCCCTGAAAAAATGAAAATTGCAAAGGTGGTTCCAATTTTTAAAAATGGGGAGAAATGTTTATTTAATAATTATAGACCTGTTTCTTTGTTGCCACAGTTTTCAAAAATCCTTGAAAAATTATTTGTGTCCAGATTGGACAAGTTTCTTGATAAAAACAATATCTTGAGTAATAGTCAGTATGGTTTTAGATCAAATAATTCGACAAGTTTGGCTCTTATGGAACTGATAGAAGAGGTTACTTCAGCAATAGATGATAAGCAGTATTGTATGGGTCTGTTTGTTGATTTGAGAAAGGCTTTTGACACCATTGACCACACCATTTTACTTGAAAAATTGCAACAGTACGGTATTAGAGGTCTAGCCATACAGTGGATATCTAGTTATTTGAAGGGCAGAAAACAGTTTGTACAAATTGATGATGTGAGATCTCAACTATGCAGTATTTCGTGTGGAGTACCACAAGGTTCAGTGCTTGGCCCTAAGTTGTTTATTTTATATGTAAATGATTTAATTAAGGTGTCTGGGATTCTAAGGTGTGTTTTATTTGCAGATGACACTACTTTTTTATGCTCGGGTAGAGACTTGAATCAGACGTTTGAATTAATGAAGATGGAGTTTGACAAAATTCAAACTTGGTTTAAATTAAACAAGTTATCACTGAACGTGGAAAAAACTAATTATATGATATTTAGTAAAAAAAAGTCAACTATGGATTTTCTTTTCAAGATTGATGGTGTGGAGATACAAAGAGTGAATGAAGTAAAGTTTTTGGGTGTGATTATCGATGATAAATTGTCATGGAAAAACATATAAATTTTGTAAGAACTAAAATGTCTAAGTCCATGGCAGTACTATATAAAACGAGGGACTTACTGACAGACAAGGCTTTGTGTTTACTGTATAATACAATTGTTGTGCCAAATTGAATTTATTGTATTGGTGTCTGGGGTACAGCTTGTAAAACTGCAACCAAATCTATTTTTATTTTACAAAAAAGAGCTGTACAAATTATCTCAAGAAAACATTATTGTCATCCTTCAAGTATTTTATTTTATCAACTGAAATTACTAAAGTTTTATGATTTGGTGGACTACTTTATTCTATTACTAATGTACAGGGCTCAGAATCACAATTTACCATTGAACGTACAAGCGTATTTTGTAAAAAGGAGCAGTTGCTATAATTTAAAAGGAACTGATATTTTTTTTCTCTTGAAATTGTATTGTTTTAATGGAAATGAAATTAATAAATAAACAAACAAACAAACAAACTGACATGGAAACAACACAAACTCTGTAAGAATAAAAATAGCTAAATCCATTGCAGTACTGTATAAAGTCAAGGACTTATTAAATGATAAAGCTCTGTATTTTTTGTATAACACAATCATTGTTCCACACTTAATCTATTGTACTGATGTTTGGGGGAAGGCGTGTAAAACAATCACAAAGCCTATTTTTGTATTACAGAAAAGAGCTGTAAGAATTGTCACTAGAAAACATTACTGTCATCCATTAAGTACATTATTTTATCAACTGAAGTTATTGAAGTTCCATGATTTGGTAGAATATAATATTTTATCAGTTATGTATCGGGCTCAGAATAACGCATTACCTTTAAATATCCAAATGCATTTTGTTAAAAGACAAAGTTGTTATAATATTAAGGGGACAGAGATATTTGTAAAACCCAAATTCAGAACTAGTTTGAAGGGACGGTCTACCTCAATCCAGGGAGTCAGATTATGGAATGGTTTAGAGAATGAAGTTAAAAATGCCAAGTCAATGTTAACATTTAAGAAAATGATCAAAACTAAATTGTTAAAAAAATATATGAAGTAGCATAATGTGTATTGTATGCGTTAGAAAATTAGAAAGAGTTATTCATTTTGTTCTGTTACTGGAAGATTAATATTGTTTGAACTGATTGTTTGAAAAAAGGGGCAGATATAATAAGATTTTTTCTTCTTTCTCCTACCTTTCATTTTTTTATATTTTGTACGTTATCATTTATGGGATTGTTTTGTATTGTGTTTTGTGTAAAAAAAAAGAACAAATTTAATAAACAAACATAAAATGAATCCTGTAATGTACTGGCAACCAGTGTAAAGAAGCTAAAACAGGGGAAATACGGTAAAATTTTTGTGTACCTGTTAAAAGTCGTGCAGCTGCATTTTGAAACCTCTGACGCTGGGAAATACATAATAATAACAATAATAATTTTATTTAAAAGTGCCTTTCAGGACACCCAAGGACACTTAACAAACACAGTTCAAACATTATCAGTGACAAATTAAAATATAAAATACATAAAGATTATAAAATACAAAATAATAAAAATATATTTAGTAAAGTTAATGATAAGCTATTCTAAAGAGATGTGTTTTCAGGGCTGTCTTGAACAGAGAAAGGGAGGTGGTGTTTCGAAGGTCTGGCGGTAGAGCGTTCCAGAGGTGAGGGGCAGAGCAGGAGAAGGCCCTGCTCCCCATGGTAGGGAGGCGGGCAGAGGGTACACGGATGTGTAGCGAAGAGGAGGATCTGAGAGAGCGAGATGGGATGGAGATTTGTAGGAGGTCAGATAGATAAGGAGGGGCAAGGTTGTGGATAGATTTGAACGTGAGAAGTAGAATTTTGAAGATGATGCGTGATTTAACCGGGAGCCAGTGGAGCTGCTGCAGGACAGGAGTGATGTGATTATAGTAGGAGGTTTGAGTGATGACACGGGCAGCTGAGTTCTGGACCATCTGTAACTTGTGGAGAGATTTGTTGGGGAGGCCATAGAGAAGGGAGTTGCAGTAATCGATACGGGAAGTCACAAGACTGTGCACCAGGATGGCTGTGGAGCAGGGTGTGAGAGAAGGACGGAGACGGTTAATATTACGGAGGTGGAAATAGGCAGACCGAGTAATATTGTTGATGTGTGAAGTGAAGGAGAGAGTGGTGTCGAGGATGACACCGAGACTCTTGACCTGAGGGGAGGGGGATAGCAGAGAGTTGTTAAGGGGGACGAGAAGATGTTCTGATTTTGAAATAGAGTTTTTGGTACCAACAAGAATGATTTCTGTTTTGTTGCTGTTTAGTTGAAGGAAATTGTTAGAAAACCAGTGATTTAGCTCATTGAGACAGTCGGTGAGGATGGAGGGTGGGTGGGTGGAGTTTGGTTTTGATGACAAGTAGAGCTGTGTGTCATCAGCATAACAGTGGAAATGGACGCCGTATTTGCGGAAGATGTGACCTAGAGGAAGGAGGTAAATGATGAAGAGGAGGGGTCCGAGGACAGAGCCTTAGGGGACACCCGTGGAGACAGGGGAAGACTGGGAACGGAAGGATTTAAGCTGAATGAATTGAGTGTGATCAGAGAGATAGGAGTTGAACCAGTCTAACGGGGTACCTGAGATACCAGTGGAGGTTAGTCTGTTGAGGAGGATAGAATGACAGATGGTGTCGAAGGCAGAACTTAAATCAAGAAGAATGAGGATGGACAAAGCAGAGTCAGCAGCAAGAAGAAGGTTGTTAGTAATTTTTACTAGAGCTGTTTCGGTGCTATGGTGGGGGCGAAAACCAGATTGAAACTCTTCATACATGTTATTGTTGGACAGGTGAGAGTGAAGTTGACTAGCAACAGTTTTTTCAAGAATCTTGGAGATGAAGGGTAGATTGGAGATCGGACGAAGATTATTGAAGTTGGTGAAGTCAAGACCTGGTTTCTTGATGATGGGGGTGATGACAGCAGATTTGAAGGCTGTGGGGACAGGTTAGGGAGGAGTGGATGATATTAGTGATGATAGGGAGCAGAGCCGGGAGACAGGATTTAACAAGAACTGTGGGAAATGGGTCAAGTTGACAGGATGAGGACTTGGACTTGCTCTGTGAGGTGCTGGCTGACATCTTCACCACCTCACTTGCACTGGAGTCAGTTCCCACCTGCCTGAAGACTGCCACCATCATCCCAGTTCCAAAGAGCTCCACAGTGACTGGTCTGAATGACTATAGACCGGTGGCCCTCACCCCGATAGTCGCTAAATGTTTTGAGAAACTGGTCATGTCCCACATCAAGACAACCGTCAACATCAACGAGGATCCTCATCAGTATGCATACCGCGAGAACCGATCAACAGAGGACGCCATCTCCTCTGTGGTCCACACTGCTCTCACCCACCTGGATCAGAAGGACTCATACGTGCGTATGCTCTTTGTGGACTTCACATCTGCCTTCAACACCATGATCCCCCAAACTCTGATAGACAAACTATCCACACTTGGACTAAGCCCCTCCGTTTGTAACTGGGTACTAGACTTCTTAACAAACAGACCACAGTCCGTGAAGATCCACAACTTCTCCTCCTCCACCATTACCCTCAGCACTGGCTCTCCTCAAGGATGTGTGCTGAGCCCTCTTCTGTTCACTCTGCTCACATATGATTGTACAGCCACACATCCAGGCTGTCATATTGTTAAGTTTGCAGATGATACAGCAGTGGTGGGATGCATCACAAACAATGATGAGTCCAGCTACAGACAGGAGGTGGAACACCTGGAGAGCTGGTGCAAAGAGAATAACCTTCACATGAATGTGAAGAAGACAAAGGAGATGATTGTGGACTTCAGAAGGAACAAACACACCCACGCTAGGGCTGTGCGATATGACGATATATATCGTGGGGACGATAGAAACGTGTCTATCATGCTACTTTCCTTCTATCGTCTCTATCGTGATAAATAAGAATTAAAAAATAACTGTCGCAAAGAAGCTTCATATTGTGGTTTAGCGACATGACGGTGCTGCTTTGTGTTTGACGCACGCGTGGGTTTGCGGCACATGCTTTACGTTGTTAAACTCGAGAGCAGAGGAGATGCGGAGGCATGAAGCCGGTGTCACAACAAGGAGAAACCGCTGCACAGGCAGCCCATGAAGAATATCTTTTACCAAAAAGAGGGGGAAGCTCACCTTGTTAGCTTCCATTATTTTGCTCCGCTGAAACTCGGAGACAATATGGGTCCAGAGGACACGAACTCAGAGTCCAACCGAGTCCGAACTCGGGTCCAGTTAACCAATACAAAACAGACCAGAGACACAACAGAACCGGAATCAAACGCAACGTTTTCTCTTTTCTGTGCCTTGTTTACTCCAACTTCCAGTGCGGATTTCTTCTTCGTGGGTTTTATTAGCGGCCGTTGTTTTACCGCCATCTGCAGGAAAAATTTGGACCAAAGTAGAAACTCCTTTTCTACTTGAAAACTTCTCCCTTATTTTGTATTTTTTTAAGTGAAGTAAATATATTTAAGGATGTACTTAAACGCTGCAAACTCCAAAAAGCACAGTCCTTATACAAATATGTTATTAGCTTATCATAAAACTTGAAACTCCTCTTGCACACGCAATTTAATTTTGTGCTATGTTTCTCAATTTGTTCTTTTTTTATGCTGCCGTTTAGAACTATATTAATAATTCTCTGCTTAGATTAATTGTCTTTTCAACTGTTATTGTTTATGTGCATTGTATGCCTTATTATACTGTTTGTGTTATTTTCTTTTTGATTCAAAAAAAACAAAACTTTGGTCCAAAATTTTCCTGTACACACACATCGTGTTGTATATATCGTGATATATATCGTTATCGTGATATTAAAAAGTCCATATCGTGATATATGATTTTTTCCATATCGCCCAACACTAACCCACGCCCCACTGAACATAAGTGGATCAGCAGTGGAAGTGGTCTCCAGCTACAAATACTTGGGTGTACACTTGAATGATAACCTCAGCTGGAGCAACAACACCACCAGCCTGATCAAGAAAGGTCATCAGAGACTCTACTTCCTCAGACGGCTGAGACGAGCTGGTCTGAGCAGCCCAGTCCTCACCTCCTTCTACAGGTGTGCAGTGGAGAGCATCCTGTGCTCCAGCATCAACGTGTGGCATGGAGGCTGCACAGTTGCAGAGAGGAAAGCTCTACAGAGAGTGGTGAAGGCTGCACAGAAGTCTGTTGGAGTCAGTCTCCCCACCATCACAGACATTTACACCTCCAGATGCAGGAAAAGAGCCACCTGCATCATGAAAGACCTCACTCACCCAGCACACTCACTCTTTGCCCCACTCCCCTCAGGACGGAGGTTGAGGAGCATCAAATGTAGAACCACTAGACTGAGGAACAGCTTCTACCCTGAGGCTGTTAGACTCATGAATAAATAAATAATAAGAATAATCACTGCAAAATATCACATCATGCTGATGCTGATCTGTTTTCTTGTTGCTGTGTTCATTTGTGACCATCTGCTCATACAGACTCATGTTCGTGCTGCTGTTTATAATGATGTTTTTCTACTACATTAGGGCTTAGTGTATTACTAGTTGATGTTTTTCTTAGTTAATCCTAGATGTTATTACTGTTTTTCTCTTGCATTTGTTGTTGGATGTAACTGGGACCCTGTGTACATAATCTCGTTTTCATCACATGTACCACATGCGGTGCAAATGACAATAAAGACTCTCTGACTCTGATAATGTCAGCAATGTCATCAGCAGAGGGGAGGGAGAAGACTGAGAAAGGGAGGGAGGGAGGGAGGGGGGAGTTCGACAAGGATGCTGGGGGCAGTATTTGGTCCAAGGTGTTTATGAATTGAAATAATCTTTTCATTGAAATATGACATCAGGGAGTTGCAAAATTCTGTGGAAACCATGTGAGAGGGTAGAGAGTTAGGAGATGAGACAGAACAGTGAAGGAGAGAGAACAATGTCTTTGAATTGCTGTTATGTACCTGAGGGGGTTCAGAGTTTTTAAAAACATTGTTGTGTTTGTGTTGGCTGCAAGTCTGCTGAAAGACCAGCAGCCTGCTGAGGAACACTTTTTTTAACTCAGCCTAATCAGGCTTGATTAACTCAGCCTAAACACCTGTTGAGTCTCAGCCTTTTAAATAGTCTGAGCTGAGACCTGAACAGTGTGGAGCCTTGCTTAGAGCAAGTGGAGTTGTGAGATTGCCAATTGAGTTTGGTGGACGCAAGCAAGGGGCTTGTTGGAGCTACTTGTGATCCTTATTAAAGGTAAATCAAGTTTGGTTTTCAAGGCTCAGTTCAACACTGAGCCTGGCAGTCGACCAATGGAGGTGTTGCTTCCTTAGGTGCTAACAGGAGGAGCAGTCTGGGAGTGAAGACTTTAGTTTCTGAGAGCTGCATAAAAACACATAACGTGTTGTACTAGATTGACTCACACTGACAAGCTCACTCCACTCCTCTGCTGCCCACACACAGTGTCATGCAATCTGTTCCCCCACAACTTCATCCAGTATCAGGGAGTATGTCCTCTCCAGAGCTCACCTGTTCCAAATATTTATATGATTAAACTTATAATAGGGTGAATATTAAATAGTTTTACAGGTATTTTTATTATTACAGCTGAAACCAGGTACTGCACAGCCTGGTGCTCCAGCTATGAAAATGTAGTGATGTTATTTAGACAGAATTTGAGCGAAATTTCGTTTTTGATGTAAAGACTGAGTGCAGTAAAACTTGCACATAACGTAGAATAAACATAGAAAATAAAACAGATGCTTCAAAGGGACTCATCTTTTTTTAAACTATAAGTAATGTTGAATAATTATTAGATGGATACATTAATTAAAGCGGTACCAATCAGTGCTCTGTGGACGACATGAACGGGTTCCATCACGTCCTCCTCTGTCCTCACAAGTCGCGGCTTAACACCTGCTTCCTCGTTGGTAAGGCTTCATTAAATACGGCTGCAGACATAAATTAGAACCTGCTGTTTATTGTTTAACATCCTGAAATAACTTTGGCTTCCCAAACTGACTAAAAATCGCTGTACTCTTCACTCAGATTGCTAAATTCGTCCGGTTCTGTATCGGTCGCCATGTTGTTTACAAAGTGCGCACTGAGCGCTCATCTCCTTACGTCACGTGACGTATTGCGGAAGTTCTCGGAAAAATGTGGGCGTGTCCCAGCGACAAAATTACCATAACGTGTAATGAAATTTTAATATATTTATAATTTATTTTGCAAAAACGAACATAGTTCAATGATAATATATATATATATATATATATATATATATATATATATATATACAGTATATATATATATATGTAGTGCAAAATGATGCATAGTTACAACATGATGTCAGTGCAGCTTTAAGTTTGACATTGAATGAAATCATCAGGTGATCAGTAAATGGAAGTTCATCAGAAGAACAATTAAGAGGAGAAAGTCCGGTGCAGCAGAGTAATGCCGGGTACCCACCAATCGCGTTTCGCCCAGCGGAAGCGGCCGGTTTATATTGAAAGTCTATGTGGAGACGCGTCGAGGCGCGGCGAATCGTGAAGCGGTGCGTTTTGAGTGTTTGAAGCGGCGCGGCAGTTCATTTCCGTGCATGTGACGTAGCCGAAGCGTCGAGCAGCGTCGAGCCGTCAAAGTTCAAATATTTGACCTTTTGCTGCTCGACGCGTCGCAGCAACCAATCGGGAGAGCCTCTGCTATGTGATGACGCAACGACGACGGGACTTTTTTTGGACTTTTTAAACTTACCCCAACGAGCCTCCATGAAGAAACCAGCCTCCGGTAAGAAACTTGGCATTTTTACAGTTGCTGCTGTCCGCTCGAGCGTACGATCACCCCAAACATAAAAAAAAAAAAAAAAACGTTTTAATCTCAACAAAGACTTTTGGAGCTGCAGTTCGGCTCGTAGAAAACCCACTCAAGTAGTAACGAGGCTCACGTACAGCTGATTTTGTCTGCCCGGTGTACAAGAAACAACCGAAAAAGGAGCCAGACGCTCCTCCCACTGCGTGTCATCAGACGTGTCTTCAGTGTGAACAGATTCTGGTGACAAGCAGCCAAAAGGGGGCGGCAAGAGCGTTTCTGACGCTCCAGACGAGTTTGATGGGTACCCGACATTAGTCCAAGGTGTGGCCCTGTCTCTGCGTTGGAAAGTTGATGAATTGTTGAAAGCCACAGCTGTCCAGGCAGGATGTGAAGTCTCTGGTGAGGGGGTTGTTTTCTGCATCCATATGTAAGTTGAAATCGCCCAGCAGGAGAATGTTGCGTGAAAGAGCAGTTAGATGGGCCATTAAAGCAGCAAACACATTCATGAAGGAGTCGTTTACTTTTGGCGGGCGGTAGATAGTGGTGACAACGTTGGGTGTGGGGCCTGAGAGCAGACACACAGTAGGCGTGTTTCCATCAAGGTTTCTAGGTGCGCATTATGAAGCATCGCATCAGAAAAGCTAAATGGAAACGGCATAATTCGAGTTAACTTCCTCTAAGTCGCTCTAAAGTTTATACGCTCGCTTGAGGTAGTTTTTGGGGAGTCGATTCAGAGCTGAGTCGGCTAAACGACAGATGGAAACAGATTAGCCGACTCAGTTCTGCCGCAGCGAACATTCACGTCACGTGACTGATCAGCTGTTTCCGCTCCGGACAACATGTAACATCGCTAAAACTAGTTGGCATGACAGAATAAATACAACTTGCCCGATAGCAACACATACCTGAAATATTCTCTCCATTTTGCCGAGATGTCTGTTTTCAAACGCTACTTCCTGTTTACTGTGGAAGTGCGTAACGCTGACGTCTGACGTATGGCGCTGACGTGTGACGTAATGACGCTGACGTCTGACGTAGAGACGCTTTGCGTGGCATTGCAGATGCGCTTCAAGCCAGTTTAATGGAAACACTTCTGATCCTCATAATTTTAATTTACATTTTAGCGAAATTTTCTAAAATTCGCTCAAAAATCGAATTTAAATTGGATGGAAACATAGCTAGTGTGTTCGAAGGAGGAGGGAGGAGTGTGAACCAGAGTGACCTTCCAGTTCTCGCGGTGAATTATCGCGAGACCTCCTCCACGACGTCCCGAGTCACGGGCCTTGGCGATGTAAACAAACCCCGGTGGGGTAGACTCATTCAGATGAAAAAAGTCATTTTGTTGTTGCCACGTTTCTGTTAAGCAGATGAAATTCAGTTTTCGGTCGGATATTAGATCGTGAATAAGCTGACCTTTGCCCGTGAGGGAGCGAACGTTCAGAAGTCCAAACTTTACGGAGGAGGCGGAAGTAGTGACTGGAGCGTTAGCCGACCGAGCTAGGTTAGCTAACGTGCTGCTACTGTTAGCGGTCCGAGCATTGCGGCGTGAAGAATGGCGAGAGTCAGACCAGATGGAGGTTATGGGATTAGCCTTGTCAGCGTTGAGTCGACGGCGCGAGCCCCGGTGAATGTATCTCCGATGAGGATGGAAGGAAATTTCCTGAAGAGGGAGCACAGGTGGGACGGCCGGTAGGAAACGAAGACGAAGGAGCTCAACGGCTGAGTAGTGAAGAAGGCCAGACGCTGGGTGGTGGAGGATGATCAGTTGGAGAGTCCAAACCAGAGCGAACAGCAGGTAAATCCAAGTAAAATCCATGTTTGATGATGAGTAGAAATGTCCAGGCAAGGATCGGTGAAAAAACAGCAGAAAGTACTGAATAAAACAAAAACAAGAAAAAAGTACGAGGAGCAGCGGCAGCCAGGTGCGCCAGCGTTCACTCCCGGAAGTCGAGTGTACATGAATCACTAATACCAATATAAAGTGCATTACAGTAATCTAGCCGTGTGGTCACAAATGCATGGATTGCTGTTTCAAAGTGTTGTCTAGGAAGAATGGGTTTTACTTTACTTTTTACTTTAAGATGGTTAACAGAAGGAAGGTTAACTGTAACAGAAGGTTTATTTGAAGAGCAAAACGTCTTCTGTTACAAATAAAGTCCAGTCGTTTTTCTATTGAACGTTTTTTGAACGCACCAAGAATATTTAAATACACTGAACCATGTGTTCAGCTTTAATGGCTGTACCCCTAAGATTTACAAAGGGAAAATCGTGAGAATAAGTTTAGTATTCAGCAAGCTATGACGGATTAAACATTTCCTTCCCCCCTTTTATAGATGGCCTCCCTTCTCACCTCACAGCCATCCTCTCACACCGATATGAATTTTTTTTAGAGAGAAAGGAAAGATAGAAAGTAAGACAACAAAACACAACAATTATCCACAAAAAGAGCACAAGGCAAACACACCCAACCTCAGTCCGCAATCCTGCAAAGCACATGACAGAACACAGCAACAAAATACACATGCATAAAGACTAATAATATTCATGACCTTGCAGTAGATTTCCATAAATAAACATACCCATACCTACAAATATATATACATATACATTCATATCACATATCCATCTACATATCTGCATATGATATCTACATATACATCCCTGCATCCATTTGTGTGTGGCTGTGAACATGCATAAGTGAATAAGGTTCATCCAATAGAACATTCAGTAGCGACCGTGAAGCATCAGAGATCCGCCCCCCCAAGGCCCGAGGCAGACGAAGGGGCGATCAAAGCCCAAGACCCCAAGAAGGACCCTGAGCCCAGAGTCCCCAGGGCCACCTGCTCTAAACCCATACTGATTGCTACTTGGAATATTTTGTTTAGCAATGAATTGATCTAATCTGGTCACAAATAGCTTTTCTAGAATTTTTGAGAACTGTGGTAACAAGGATATTGGTCTATAATTATTGAACACACATGTATCACCATATTATGATTTTAGAAAGTGGCTGCTCAGCTAAAATTTATTTACAGGGGGTCTGGTTCTATTTGACTTGGTGGTCAAGCCCCCGTAGTGGTCTGCTGAACTTCCATTTTTTTGAGAGTGCATCTTATCTTATTTGCAGTTGTTTTGGTGTTTTTATTGTTTTTGGTATTTGCAGCATTTTTACTTTGCATTTGTTTTTCTGATTGTGTGTGTCTTCATCTATTTTATGTGGTTGCAGATCATTTATGTTGCATTTCTTTTTTGTTTTGGAGTTTGCATCATTCCTGTGTTTGCAGCACATTTTAACTGTTTACTGTACGTTTAGCTGTACCTGTCATCCACCATGGAGGCAGGACTCCTCAGCGACTCTGGCCGTGAAAGACGTACCTCTGGGGTAAGTTCAAATAGACTTTTACAGAAGGTCTCTTAGTGAAGTGAGACTGAAGCACCATCAACTGGACAATTATAAAAATCGGAATTTTACTTAGGCTGCTACCCCCGCGACCCGACCCCGGATAAGCGGACGAAAATGGATGGATGGATGGATGGATGGAATTTTATGATATATGTGATTTAAAAAAGAAAAAACAAGGGTTATTATTCACAGTTAAACTGATTTCCTCTGGAGTGGATTCCAATGTGTCTGTTTAAAGTTGACTTCCGTCCAAATCTTTGTCCACAAAGATCACAAGCAAATGGTTTCTGTCCTGTGTGAACTATCATGTGTGTGTTTAATTGTGACTTCAGTCCAAACCTTTGACCACAATGATCACAAGCAAATGCTTTCTGTCCTGTGTGAACTATCATGTGTGTGTTTAAATTTGACTTCTGTCCAAACCTTTGTCCACAATGATCACAAGCAAATGCTTTCTGTCCTGTGTGAACTATCATGTGTGTGTTTAAAGTTGACTTCTGTCCAAACCTTTGTCCACAAAGATCACAAGCAAATGCTTTCTGTCCTGTGTGAACTATCATGTGTGTGTTTAAATGTGACTTCTGTCCAAACCTTTGTCCACAAAGATCACAAGCAAATGCTTTCTGTCCTGTGTGAACTATCATGTGTGTGTTTAAATGTTGACTTCTGTCCAAACCTTTGTCCACAAAGATCACAAGCAAATGCTTTCTGTCCTGTGTGAACTATCATGTGTGTGTTTAAATTTGACTTCTGTCCAAACCTTTGTCCACAAAGATCACAAGCAAATGCTTTCTGTCCTGTGTGAACTATCATGTGTGTGTTTAAAGTTGACTTCCGTCCAAACCTTTGTCCACAAAGATCACAAGCAAATGCTTTCTGTCCTGTGTGAACTATCATGTGTCTGTTTAAAGTTGACTTCTGTCCAAACCTTTGTCCACAAAGATCACAAGCAAATGCTTTCTGTCCTGTGTGAACTATCATGTGTGTGTTTAAATTGACTTCTGTCCAAACCTTTGTCCACAAAGATCACAAGCAAATGCTTTCTGTCCTGTGTGAACTATCATGTGTGTGTTTAAAGTTGACTTCTGTCCAAACCTTTGTCCACAAAGATCACAAGCAAATGCTTTCTGTCCTGTGTGAACTATCATGTGTGTGTTTAAAGTTGACTTCTGTCCAAACCTTTGTCCACAAAGATCACAAGCAAATGCTTTCTGTCCTGTGTGAACTATCATGTGTGTGTTTAAAGTTGACTTCTGTCCAAACCTTTGTCCACAAAGATCACAAGCAAATGCTTTCTGTCCTGTGTGAACTATCATGTGTGTGTTTAAAGTTGACTTCTGTCCAAACCTTTGTCCACAAAGATCACAAGCAAATGCTTTCTGTCCTGTGTGAACTATCATGTGTGTGTTTAAATTTGACTTCAGTCCAAACCTTTGTCCACAAAGATCACAAGCAAATGCTTTCTGTCCTGTGTGAACTATCATGTGTGTGTTTAAATGTGACTTCCGTCCAAACCTTTGTCCACAAAGATCACAAGCAAATGCTTTCTGTCCTGTGTGAACTATCATGTGTCTGTTTAAAGTTGACTTCTGTCCAAACCTTTGTACACAAAGATCACAAGCAAATGGTTTCTGTCCTGTGTGAACCATCATGTGTGTTTTTAGATCTCCCTTTTTGTCAATTTTTTTCCCACAGTCTTCACAACTAAATGAGTTCTGTTTTGACTGTTTTTTCTTGACTGAGCCTCCAGTTTTCTTCCCTTCAAAACATTCCTTGATAACCAAACCACTTGAAGACATCACTGACTGACTTGTCTTGCGAAATTGTTTCCCATGCTCACTGAAGCTGCAAGACTTCTTGAGAGTGTGTACGTCTGACTCAGGAGCTCTGCTCTCCTTCCAGTCTTTGTCACTGTCTTCAGGTTCTGATTCATAGTCTGATAAGTCTTTTAGCTGAGAGTCAGAGTCACGTACATCATCGTCGTCGTCATCTCATCATCATCATCATCATCATCATCCTCAGATTCCTCACTGACTTCAGTCTCTGAAGAGCTGCAATCATCTCCATAAGTATCTAGATCTGGGTTCCTGGTAGTCTCTGCTCTTCCACAGTCCTCTCCAGCAGTTGCTGTTTTCATCTGGTCAACTGAGCTGCTGGTTGGAAGATCTTCCTCTTTTACTTGGTGCTGATAAAGCTGTAAAAACAGAGGTTTCTTTTCATCTTCCTCACTCTTCAAAGGAACAGCAGTGAATGCAAACCCAGTGTCATCAGTCTCCTTTTTCACACAAAACTGCTCTCCCTCTTGACTGGTCCAAAGTTGCTCCTCTTCCTCCTTTATGTTGAGGATATCTGGATCCTGTTGGTCCACACCAAGCATCCGTACTTCAAGAGCTGCTTCTTTAACCAGCACCATCTGCTGAACATCTGCAGGGAACACTGAAAACATGAACATCAGGCACAATTATAACTTTATATTCACATATACAGTGTTGCTTGCAAGTTTATAAAGCCTTTAAAACTTTTTTAAATTTCTGCATAAAAATGACCTAAAACATCATCAGATTTTCACACAAGTTGTTAAAGTACAATACCATACCAATTTATTTATAGAGCACTTAAAACAGCAACATGGCCAACCAAAGTGCTGTACAGTAAAAAAAAACAAAAACAAGCACAACGGACAGGAAAACAAAATAAAAATAAAGATACAAATAGCAACAGAAACTAACTAAAATGGCCAACACTGTATAGTACAGAGGATCAAAGCAAATCACACTGTGTTAAAGGCAAGAGAATGGGTTTTCAAGCGAGAAAGACTGCGAGTGTGGGAGCCTGCCTGACACGCAGTGGCAACTCATTCCACAGTCTTGGACCTGCAACAGAGAAAGTCCTGTGACCTCTGAGCTTACGACGGGTTTCTGGAACTGAAAGAAGCATCTGGTCTGCTGACCTCAGAAAGCGCAGTGGGACATATAGTAGATAAAGAGGCCTCCACCTCTGTTTAATGATGGACGGTTTCTTTTCACAAAGATGGCCTCCTTTACTCATCTCTCAAACCATTGTTCCTCTCTATCAAGGATGTGAACCATCTTCATCCCTGAAAGAGTGACCGCTGGCATGGAGATGAGTGTAGACGGCAGAGTCCTGGCCTCGGTCGGTCGGTCGGTCTGT